>JABUQX010089248.1:0-10644 GCA_015478945.1 Trachelipus rathkii | reverse complement strand
AAAAAGAGAGAAGATCACAAGCAATAGTGAAAGAAGGGTATGGCATGGCGTCGCTACTCTCTAAAGCTAACCTTTTTGGATTTCCTCTTCGCTTGCTTACTCTTGTCGTAGTTTTCTTTCAGGTGTTCATTTCAGCTTTTGTTGTTTGCATTGGGCAACCTGCTTCCTCCTTTCTTATCATTGTGGTGTTCCTCAGTAGTTCTGGTGTTTTATCTCAACTTTATTAGCCTATTTTCATGTGACGGGGGATCTTCTGTAGCTGCACTTCTAACTCTGTTCACGTCTTTATGGCGCGATGGATCATCTCGCATTCTTGCGACTATTTTTAATTGTGCTCCGTCGTATTGTAGTCTAGAGTTGCCTTCTCGGTCGACGAGCTTTTCCGATTCAATTCCTTAGGGATTTGGTCGAATTTTCTCAGTGGGTAAGCCGGTAATCTTGGTGTAGAGTTCAACTCCTTGAAAACTTCAACTTATTGCAGTATCTTCCTCTCTAAAAGTAGCCTCGCAACGTTTCCTATCCTATTTTGATGGCTCTAATGTCTTACCGTATTACATAAAATCATGTTCTATGTTCAGACTAAACATACGAATAGCTGAACTTACTTGGAGGACCCACATACGTCGGTTGCTAAAATGGCTAAAAAGCTCGGGAATTGCTGTTCAGTATTGCAGTGGGGTGGAATTTTGTTTTTTTCTGCTCAGATAACTCCAGTTATTATAAAGGTCTTATTCGCCCCTGCATGGAATACTGTTCCCCACAGTATCTTGTGGCGGTGAAGATAGGTTTCCACCTATTGTTTGGATAGAAGTTGAATAGCAAGGTAAGAGGCTTATAAACTGTCCATACTCTCTGACTCCCCGTGACCCTCTTTCTCTGCGTCGTGACGTAGGTGCCCTATCTCTTTTCTGATAGGTATTACAACGGCAGGTGCTGCGCGAGAATTGACATCTCTGCATTTCTCACCACTGGTCGCCTCGTAAACACAAAGGTGCTTGTGTCTCTCAGAAAATTGTGTGAATATGGAGACTCAGGATCACTGTATGGTCCTTTCTTCTTTCGCAGCCACATTGTTTTGTGGAACTCGCTTCTTCTTTTATTTTCCGATGTTTTGAGATCGTTCCTCTATTTAAGTCCCGGCGTCTACGCCACTGAGGGAATTGGCGATAGGCTCTCAAGGCGTCACGGGTGGGTTTTACTTTTTCATTGTATTTAAATTTTATTTTTCTTTTATGGTAATTTTTTTTTTTAATTTATTTATTTATAATTTATTTATTTTTTGCCCTCCTTTTGAAAAGGGCATTGCCCGTGAGTGGTGGTATCATGGTAAATAAAAAAAAAAAATAAAAAAAACTTAGTATATCTGTTTGCTGCTTCCAAGTAAGATGTTTACCATCTTCAAATCAAGCATATAGACCACTGGTGTTCATGTTCATTATATAAAAGCTTCTGCAAGATCATTCTTATTTTTCCTATTCCTCTTTCAGTTTTGTTGAGTGACTTATTTATTTGAATCGATGCATAACTATTGCCATTGTACAATAAAACACACTTCAAGCTTCTCGTTGAACTATCCATAACAATCGCCAATCTTCTGGTCGGTATTTAGGTAACCCCATTTGGAGTAGGAGTCCAGGGATGTTCCTTCAGTATACTAGGTCTTCTTCTTCAATGAAATATGGAAAAAGTACTACCTCTCGTGTCCGAAGAAAAGTTATTTTACATTCGGCCTTGAGACAGTTCTTTTCCCTTAGTCTAGATGCTAAAAGCTCAATCTTGCTTGGAGAGACTTACTCTCGTAAATAAATCATTGATCTCTTCCTGGGAGAAGCTGTTGCTGTGTAGAAGTACTTTATTCATATTTACTACCACTATCCTGCACGATGTGCAACAGACGCCAAATCTGGAGTATTTCTTCATCAGACATTGAACTAGGTGTGGACTCGTACGTGAACATGGATGGGGACAAACGTCGGAGTGTGGTACAGTCGCCTTGCTGATTCAAAATCCGGATACTCAAAATTTACGTTTCTTGTAATGATTGATACCTTTTCACATTAACAAACAAAAATAACAGTCACTGGGTGGTGATTCTTTGGCTCCCGCCAAGCCATAGGCACACCAAATTTTAAACCTTGGTTCTTCGTCCATTTTTTCACTGACGTAGATTTTCGACACACGCTTTACAGACCATATGGGAGCCCAAGACTTATCTTGTCTCCGAGTTTCATTCCAATGTATGCAGATTTGCTTGCTTCACAAAGTTAGTATATTTCTTCTTTGGTTCCCTGGCAATATTCACCAAAGATGTAGCAGAATACATTTGGGGGTTATTCAAACAGGCTCTTTCATGAAGTACTCATAGTTTTCTGAAAATAGAAAAAAAATAAAGTATAGTATAAAGGTAAGCCCCTTAAAAGAAATAAAACGATATTATTGTAAAATACCTTAAAAAAGACATTTGTATAAGAGTAAATCTGGAACAATACCTGTATCATCAGAACTAGAAGCCAATCTTGGAAAACTATATGTCATTTCTGAAAATCCAGCACACCGTATATCTATAAAATTCGATAAAATATCTTGGCAGCAAAAAAAATTTTTTTTGGGTTGGCCAGTGTAATTATTTATCTGCTTCTAACTTAATAATAAATTTAAAAATAAATGATTTAACACACCTTCACAAGTTGAGCATGTGACTTCTCCCCAATCATGGTTGGATTTTCGGATTTTATGATTTCAATGTTGACTTCCTCTTCATCAAACAATTCAACATCTAATTCTCTCAATTCTGACTTTATTATAAATGCCTTTTGATCTAAGTCTTCAATTTTAACACTTTCAGGTAAAGCAAAGTTGGTTTCATTGTGAGGAAAAATCTGAAATAAAATCAAAGGATTTCAGTAAGCTTAAAGGGATGTAATACAACCAAAAATCAAACCAAAGTGTACAAAAAAGTTCCAGTGACAGAAAGTAGCCAACCTCATTTAAAGATCAACCGAACATTTTTATAAAATTAAGAAAATAGAGAATATCTTAGAAGTAAAACTTTTAAACTAAATTGAATATTGCTATTTTTGATGATTAAAACCCAGTGTCCTTTAGGTTCACATGTTTTGAGTACTAGTCAGTCGATTACAAACTTTCGATGTATTTTAAAATTATTTCTTCAAAATAATTTGCAAGTGAACTACTAGATATTACATCCGAGAGAAAACTATTTCAAAATTTAACTCTACTGCTACTAAAGAATTATTATTATTATTATTATTATTATTATTATTATTATTATTATTATTATTATTATTATTATTATTATTATTATTATTATTAATATTATTATAATTATTGTAGGGAAAAAAATTTTGTAAAGAATGGTCGAAAGAGTGCGTCGAGTGACTGAAGGACTGATTGGTGAAGAACAAGGTGCGTTTAGGAGTGGTAGAGGATGTGTGGATCAAATCTTTACATTGAAACAAATGATTGAGAAAATGAAAGAGATGAATAAATTGTATTTATTTTTTATGAATTTGCAACAGGCGTATGATAGGGTTAATAGGGAAGCTCTATGGCAGGTGTTAGTGATATATGGTGTTGGTGGTAGGCTTCTGAATGGAATCAAAAGTATGTATGAGGGATAGTGAGGCATTGTGTAAGAATAAATGGTGTCAAAGGTGATTGGTTTAGTATTAATATGCGGGAGATAGAGAAGAGAGATTGTGTTGTACCGCTGTTATCGTTGTTTTATATATTTACAATTTTGTATATGGATTGATTTATGATAGAATTAGATGTGGGGTGGGCAGGAAATAGTGTTAAAATGATGAAGAATGGAGATGAATGGAGGGTGCCCAACCTATTATATGCGGATGATTTCGTTTTTGTGGCGAAATCTTGGAAGAGAGTTGAGAGGGATTGGTAAGAGGGATTTGGGCAGGAGGGGTGTGTAAAAGGAGGGGTTTGAAAGTAAATGTAGATAAGAAGTGAGTGAGAGTCGAGATGGGGACAGTCCTCGGTGTGAAGGTTATGTTAGATGGTGAGGCAGCTGAACAAGTGTCTGAGTTTAAATTTTAATGTACATGTTAGATGAGAAGGGACGGATGATCAAGAGTGTAGTAGGAAAGTTGTGAATGGCAGGAAGGTGGCTGGTGCAATCTAATCGGTTGGTGAAGTAAAAGGACTAAGTCTGGAGTGCCCTAGGGTCTTACATGAGGGTATTGTTTGTTACCTTGTGTTATTGTATGTAGTGAGACGATGGTCTGGGAATAGAGAAGTGATAGATCTAAAGTTAAAATGTGTTTCAGATGGACAATCTTAGTGGCGTGTTAGGTGTGAAAAGAATTAATAAAATGAAGGAATGAACGTATTAAGAGAGTTGTGTGTGGTGTGAAGAAGGGGTAAACGAAGAATAAATGAATATGTTGAGATGCGTTTGGTCATGTGGAAAGGATGATTGATAGTCGGTTTTTAAGAGGATGTATATGGTGGTGAGTGTGCTGGGACAACGGCCGCTGGAGACTGAGGAAAAAGTGGATTGCGTCAGTAAAAGGAATGTCTGCAGGGAGAGAAATGAGAGTTTTGGCAGAGTCGAGGAAAGAAAGGTGCATGAGTAAGATAATGGCGGGTGTTTTGTATGGAGGTATGGTTGTGGGCCCACCTGGGCTAAGGGATGAACCCTTCATTGACGATTTACATAGTGAGGGTCCGTCGCGGTTCCATAAAGCTCTAGGGTGGATTTTTCTGTTCTGTGACGAGTTCTTACTAATTAATGGTACAATGAGGGGGCGGTAAGGCTGGGCTTTCTTTTCGACTTTTGTCATATTTTCTACTGTTTTTCTTTTCCCATGCATTGTTACGCACCTTACTCTAGTCTTTGGGGATTAAAATTAAGATGAAGAAGAAGAATTATTTTATTATTATTATTAACTAAAATTTAAAAATATTTAATGCAAACGTTTGGAGTAAAAAAAATTTTTTGAGAGAATGACTCGGGTTTATTCAACAATAAAAAGTTATTAAAAGAGGATGTGTTAAGAGCAGTGGATATTAGTTTATTCCTATTTATTTTTGAGATAACTCAATAAATAAGTGAGAAAAATCTATGAAATGATTTTTGTTTTGGGGGTTCTGAGAGATTTATGGAGACTGTGATTAAAGGCCTGAAATAGGGTTGGAAGATGTACAAGGCTTCAAATATATAAGAGTAAATATACCATACATGAATATAAAAGTGGTGTTTGGTTGGAACAGGATAAGTATATGAGGAGTATAAGTTTTCCTGATAAGAGAGATTTTTATTTTGAAAGAGAAATAGAAAGCAATGAATTGACTATGTATAGATCTTTAGCAGAACAGATGAATTGGGTGAGTGGGCAAACTAAACCTGCTCTGTGTTATGCTGTGAGTGAAAGAAGTAGGTATTTTAAAGGTGGCTAGGTAGAAGAAATGCTATAAATGTGATAAAAAGAGGGAAGGGGATTAATATGGCTATTTGGTTGAGTATTTTGACATGGATGATTGAAGTGGAAGTGTACACTGATGAGTCTTTTGGTATGGAAGGGAGTGTGAGTCCTCAAGTCGTCACATTTGTTGCTTCTTAAGGATACGGCAGAAGGAAATAGGTGTGTGGCCATTGCTTGGAATGTTCAGGTGTATGCAGGAAGCGGTTGCCAAGGATCAACAAATTGAGGCTGAAAGGGATTTGGGCAATTTTATTTGACGGGGGGTGATTTATATTGGGCCCAAAAGTAGTACTATATCTGAGGGAACTTGGTGGAGTGAAGTGGTTGGCGAGTAAGGAGTGAAGCTTGGCGGGAGGTTAAGGTGCAAGTCTTTGGGGGGTAAGTGCAGTCTAAGGCTTTTGGGTTTGTTAACTCTCCTACTTTCAACTAACTTTCAAATTTCTTTCAAACTGCAGAACTGTCGTCGCATCACCCTCCAATTACTATTGCTATTAAAAATGACGCAGGCTCTTCTGAAACATATCTAGTAGAACCACCTCTTTTGGAGACGAAGCTCGTGCAAACTCGTCTTCCAACACGACTTTCTCTGTACAACTTTCTGACCCAAGACTTGCACCACTGATGCTCAATCTTTAATGTACTCCACTCGTAAATTCTGAACACACTTCCTTTCATCTATCGTGTCTCAACTGCCTTTCACTGGCACACTTACAAAATGTGTGTACCGACGGGGGAATGTCAGCCTTGACTGGGACTTGCGATTCTGATCACAACAACTTCGTGGAATTTGGTATTATTACAGTCACCGCCGCTCCAAAGCAGAACCCTATTCAAGGGAGGTTACTCATTTTAATGTCTGAGTAAGAAGAAGAAGCTAAGCCCTAACTAACATTTTTATATACCGTTTATATATATATATATATATATATATATAATATATTTATATATATATATAATATATATACTATTATATATAGTATAATATATTATAGTTATATATAATATATATAATATACGGTATATATTTATATTAGTATATAGTAGATATATATATATATATATAATATAATATATATTATATAATATAATATAGATATATATATATATATATATATATATTATATATATATTATATATACTTATATATATTTATAACTATAGATTATTACATTATATAATATATATATCCACCCTGGGAATGTTCGTTCCGATCAAAGCAATAATTTTGCGAGACATTCTCACTTGATTCAATTCAGATCTTCATGCTGTCGCTCCATTTTATTAGATTAATTTTAATGCGGAAAAATATTCAAACAATCTAATTACCCAGACATGAGAGAAAAAAAATGTCTTTAAAAATAAGTTTAGAATTAAAAATCTAACCCCATGTATTTTATAAGCACTTTTAAAACTTATTCATTATAATCAGTTTTCATTCTGGGGGGGGGGGGGGGTAATAATATATATATATATATATAATATATATATATATATATAATATAATTATATTATTATTATATAAGTATAATATAATATATATATATATATATAATATATATATATATATCATATGTATATATACAGGTTGAAATTTTGGGGGGGAATACGAATGGATACTCTGATGTGGTACTCCTTCCATTGACCATGCTTTAAACAACCTATAAAACGAAAATCAGTTCACCCCCCCCCCCCCCCCCCCCCCCCCCCCTTATCGGAATTAAGCCCCGTGACCCATTGAGGTTAAAGTTTGAAAACACGATTAAATTTCAAAAAACTTTTATTTGATTTCAATTTTTAACATGTCTAACAATAGTGTCAAAATGGACATGACAGACAAAAGATCATAATTGAATGTGCATTTGTACACCCTACAGTATAATTGGAGAATAAGAAATTACTATTATTTTTTCCTTTTTTCAGTATTTCACAGGTATGGCCCGGGTATGTTTTGCAAAAACCCACTTCTAAAAAAAAGCCCAGTGGGCCCGGCCCCGGTTTTTTTTGTTTTTTTCACAATAAACTTAGAACGGTGTGACCGGAGGAAATGCGTTTTTTTCATTTTTCCTTCCTTTTCAGCAATAACTGCAATTTCTTTTTAATTAATTGTCTGTCATTTCAATCGTTATATAAGCTTCATTTAACAGTCAATGCCAAAGACTTCTGATCTGCCGAAGAAAACTAGGAAATGAGATGGACTGGAAGTTGCTGAAATGTCTAAGCCGACCAGCAAAAGATAAAATGTAAAATATTACAGTGCATGCCAATTAGCAATAAATTGAAAGAATCAAAACGTGCATCGGGAAAAATCTTTGTAAGCGCTCTGTCAATAGATCTGCAAAAATCTAGGAAATCAAGTGCTAATACAACCATTGAAAGTTATGAACTGGTAGATGGTAGAAGAAAGGGATTTCATTGCTATTTCCGATGCTGACAAGAGAACATTTCAACGAGATGAAAACCTGGTTATATCCTGATCTGAGCGCGATCAAAAAAACTCAAAAAAATTGTCTAAATATACCATCAAAATGGCAACTGCACAAAAGAAATTCTTGACCAAAAAAATATAATCATTTTTTTTTATGCTAAACAATTTACTTTTTTAAGTGTTGAATTTAAGTACTTTGTTGAAATGATACCAAACCTTGAAGAACCTGGTTACTCCCTCACCGACTATAGAAGAAACTTTAGCAGGTCCACTTTTGGGATATGGCTCAGATATATCATATACATATATATACTATATATATATTATAACTATATATAATATATATATATATATATATACTACTTATAAATATATAATCTATATATTATATATCCTTATATATACTATATATTCTTTCAACAAAATCTAATTAAAATGAGCTTATAAACATTTCTTTCACTAACAGTAAAAGAGTATATTACCTATGTTATAGGTTTTTTTTTACTATTATTTACTATATGCAATTATTTTGAACAAAACAATATAGAAAGAATCCCAAGTGCGCAAATTAGCGGTTTTTTTCAAGTGGGGTTTTTTTGAGAAAAAAAAAACGGCTGGGTTTTTCGCGGGTCGGGGCCCCACTCATGCCAAACTGATTTTATGGCCGACATGCTACTGAAATGCCAAAGAGCAAAGGACAATGTTTAAATAATATTGTAAGAAAGATGAGAGATAAGGTAATGAATTTAGTCCAAATTACCAAAGAATTATATTAGGGTGAGTTGTGACTGATATTTAAAAATATATTAAAATAGAAAGATGATGCATGGGCCACACAGTGTTAGATATTTATGTATTATTAGAGTATGGAGATGACCCTAAATATCAACATATATACAATAAATGAGGATAAATTTGTTCATTAAATTCTTGCGCAGCAACGAATGACGAATATTTGTGCAATGTTTGTGAAAACGAATGTTTAAGCGACAACTTCTCTTCCTTTCATGTAACTTTTCTTGATTTTTCAATTCAACAATCAGTTTGTAGAATTCTTGAGAAACACAAACCTTAAATAATATTCAAATTAGATTATTGATTCTCAACATATCCGCCCTCCATGTCAGAATTCTTCTAAATTCCATCTTCTTTGTCCGCATCTGATTTTTCTTTGACTTGATGTTCGGCATCCATGGTTTCAATAGTTTGCGACAGAATGCATTGTTTTAATAATATTTGGACCATCTCTCTTCACACGTCATTATTTATTCTTTCATCATATATGGAAAAGGCTGCACACTTCTCACTTAAATACCATAAATGACTAATAATTTTTATGAATTGCTTCTTCAGCAATAGATTTATCATGGTTTTTGTATTCAAAGATTTTTAGGAAAATTAATGTCATTCATGGGAGCTTCAATTGCATTTGTAGCAGAAATCCATGCTTTCACACATAACATTTTATTCTAAAGCAACATTCATTTTAGCGCTTTCTCTTCTGTTAGTGTTAATTTAAATTGTTTTCTAAATAGATAGGTATAGGCCTATATATTTTATGCAATATATTGCTTTTCCCATCCATCTCCCTAAGTGATATGCTCCTGGTTACAGGAAATGTATTCCGTGTGATGGGCTATTACCTAGAAAAATTATTGCTAGCTCCAAAGATTCTTGATAATCATGATGAGGTTGATCCTCTAATTTTATTTTGGGCATACTGTAAGATCTCATTTACATCATCTTTTAATATTGTTCTTACCTCGTATCTGCCTCCCATTTCAAAGTACTGGCTTTTGCAATATCGTCCCAGTTTCTTGAAATTCATTTAAGTAAAGCATAAATCTCTGGCCCTTTAGGCAGCGTTGAAAGTTGTACTTAGTGAAAGTCTCACGCAATACAATTTCATAAATATGCGTTGACAAGCTAAAAACATATCACGGTATAAGGGAGAGTGTATAAGTGTAAAACCCTTACTGTGTGACCATCCCAGGGAAAACCTATTTTTGAAGGTTCTGGGGTCCAAACTTTGTTATCGTACATATACAAAGTTCCCATTTACTCTACCAAACTTTAAATTAGATACTAAAGAAAAAAATATATATAAACTTAGGTGTGTATCTACCTAGCCTATTAAAAAAAAAAAATGGAGTTAAGAGCGATTTAGTCTTCTCCTGATAATGGGTTCTAAATGGGACCCATCGACTACCGGCTCCCTTAATGACCTCGAGTGACCTGGGCCTGAAACTAAATTGAATATTACAAAAATTATATTTATAAGACAGTGAATAACCAAAAAAGAACACATGGGTAATAAGGCTATACTTATACAAATTGTTTATTAAAATTATTTAATTGTGACGACAGTTGTCACTGGACTGATAATGATAAATAACCTGAATCTTTGCTTCATTCAGCTTTGATAAATAATTGATTCAAGGTTTAATTATAGTAGGCCCCTATCAAAGATTTTTACTCCCCGACAAATAATAAAAGTTTACCAATTTATAAAATAATTTTTTGAGCAGTGTAAAGATATATATATATAGGCTATATACTGGTAGTGTGACAAATGCAATATCAAAATTCAATATGTATTTAACGTATTTCTGGAATATCTTCTGCTTCTGATGGTGAGTATTCAAAGTAGTATTCAAACCATGGAGATGGAATTATCAACCAAAGAAATTAATAAGGTGTTAAATCAGATGAAATGATGAAATCCAAGAAGAAATCAAGTGAGAAGTTCCAAGACCA
>JABUQX010089247.1:17500-19481 GCA_015478945.1 Trachelipus rathkii | reverse complement strand
TTTTATTACTATTATTTTATTATTTATTATTATTTTTATATTGAATTTTTATTATTATTATTATTATTAAGTTATTATTATTATTATTATTATTCATTATTCATATATATATTTATTATTATTATTATTATTAATTATTATTATTATATTATGTATTATTATTATTAATTATTAATTATTTATATAATTATTATTATTATTTTATTATTTTATTATATTAATATTATTTTATTATTAATATTTTATTATATTATTATGTTATTATTATTATTATTATTATTATCATTATTATTATTAATTATTATTATATTATTATTATTAGTATTATTATTATTATTATTTATTATATTATTATTGATTATTAGTATTATTATTAATTATTATAATTATATTAATTATTTTGTTAATTTTACTCTTATTTAGTATTATTAATTAACTTCATTCATAGTTCTCATCCTCAATCCGTCAAATAATTATGCTATAATACATAATAATCGCATTCTTTTTTTTTTCTTTTTTTTTTGTCATTTCAAGGTGTTCATAAAGTGTTGGCCGAATACTGCACACACCGCACCGCACCGCACACGTTTACCGCACCGCACCGCACAGCTTTTTTTCCCTGAAGTTGTCTGCCACGTCGCACCGGTGCGTTGGGCAACTCCGATTTGTCATATTTCTTAAAGCAACTATATTATTATTAATATAAATATATTATATATATATATATATATAATATTATATATATATTATATATATACTATATTTTTAAAGCAATATATATTATATATATATATAATATATTTAATTAATTAACTAAATTATATCATTTGTATTTTCTTGAATTCTATGATTGCAAGTGCACAAATCCGAATCTGAATATTTCGCTCTGTTGAGAACGTGATTAATCTAAGAAGACATGGTAAAAATCGATATTTTTTATGATAACGAGATTCTTGATATTGGTATTGACGCAGCGTTGACAAGTGATTGTAAATAAAACGTTCTGCAAATTACTATCATAAGTTACATATATATATATATTATATAATATATATTATATAATATATATTATAATATTATATATATATATATAGATATTATTTATATTATAATATATAGTATATATATATAATATATATATATATATATATATATTATATATAATATATATATATATAGACGGCATTGGCAACAACACTTTTAAATGATGATATAAGTTTTAGTTAAGTTACACAGATTTATTGTGTTATACTAACAAAACGTTACCATAACCTAAATTTAATGGGTCATAAACAAAATTTAAACGAAAAAAATTTTGGTAGATCGATTAATTTATATATAGAATAGGTTTGGCAAGCTTTTTTATTAGTCTTTTTAATGGGACGAAAGATAAAAAAAAAAAAAAGATTATATAAAAAAATCGAATTTGCGTCAGAATCCGCTAATCTCATCTATTAGCCGAAAAATTTGATGTTGGCAAATAAAGGAATAATTTTTAGCTTCATGTATACCGTAAATTTAGAATAATTAAAGGTATATTTCCTGGAAAGTCTAGGGCTTCACGTTCATCTGAATATTTAGTTAGCGGGAATGTTTACATTTAGGCAATATTGATCGAACAATTGAGAAAAACCCCCGTCTAGTTTTCTCAGGCTTAGAAACAAAGTAAATTGACCCGTCTCAAGCTTTCCAGAATAATATTTACTAAGCTTTGAAAGGAGTCTTCACAAATAATTAACGACTGTATTAGTAACGAGTGAAGACTCTACCATTTTTTTTACAGAAGATAAACACCACCGCCTCCACGGGCAGAGCCCTAATCTAGGAGAGGGTGTACTTGTTTAACGTCCGAGCAGGACGAAGCCAAGCTCAAAGAGAGAATTTAGCTCACATTCTCACACTGACCAGTTAGCGAACTGGGACTCGCTTGGTTTGGCGAGGGGCTCTAACACTGAGCTATCGGGAGCTTTATATATAGGAT
>JABUQX010089247.1:12500-15000 GCA_015478945.1 Trachelipus rathkii | reverse complement strand
TTCAGCTAAGAAAACAGGAAGATATAGTATATATAATATATTATATATAGATATATATATATAAATATATATATATATATACTATATATATATATGATATATATATATAATTATATATATAATATAATATTATATATATATAGTATATATATATAATATATAGTATATATGTGAGACATCGGTAAGATCTTTCTCCTGTAATTTTTTTGTGGGAAAAGGGTAAAAAAGCTGATTATTTATTTTTTGTGCGTTATCGAGCAAAATGTACAAGCGTCATGGTGCAGATGAACGTGTGTTTTTTTTAAAAATACATGCAAAGCGTAAAATAAATTATAAATGTAAAAATAAATTACATTAGTGAGGTTATGTACGTTAAGTAAGGTATGTTGAGTTACGTTAGCTACATAGATTTAAAATTTAATATTTCTTTAATTAGCTTCTTCGTATTACAAACAGTTTGAGCGTCACTAAAAACTTTAATCTTATGCTTATTGGTTAAAAAAAAAAAACCTTCTAAAGAAGGAAAAAATTCAAAATTTTAATAAATATACCTTTTTGTGAAAGATCCTACTGGATAGCATTACTAGTATATATATATATATATAATATATATACTATATTATTATATAATTATATTATATATATTATATATTATATTATATATATATATATATATAATATATATATATATAATATATATATTCCGTTTTATTAAACGTTAAAACCCCAAAATTTGCTCTTATTGTTGTTTTGAATCTGTCAGAAACATTTTGGTTGGAAAGGTAAATTCATATCTTTCTTAAATTCTAACTGTAATAAGAACCCGAATAAACGAGAATAATTATTATATTATTATTATTATTTTATATTATATATTTATTATTATTATTATATTTATTCATATGTATATTATTTATTATTCATTATTATATTATTATTATTATTATTCCTTAGTTTAAAAACGCTCTTTAACCCACTCTAATTTTTTCCCCAAATTACATTGGGACTTCCCTCCCCTATCTTCATCAATATGATTTATGGTTTCTATTTTAAAATTTTGAGAATGGAGCGTGGGTGGATCATTCCCCCATAAAAAACAAGACTCCAACCCTATTACCCCACCACGCTTCGAGCCAGGAAGACCGACCGTTATTTAACTTATAAAAACCTTTAAGAATCAACTAATGTTCTTGCATAATAAATGTGTTTGTGCTTGAATACAGAAATAACAAGTCTATATAATATTTATAGAGTGTATGATTGTTACTATATATATTATATATAATATATATATATATATTTATTATTATAATATATAATATATATATAATATATATATTTATTATTATATATATTATATATATATATATAATTATAATATATAATATAGTATATTGTATATATATAATATATATATATATATATCTATATATATAATTATATATATTTATATATATATATATAAATATATATATATATATATATAATATATATATATATATATATATTAATATATATAGTATAGATATATATATATATATATTATAATTATTATATATATAATATTATATATATAATATATTATATAATAATTATATAATATATATATATAAAATTATAATATAATATAATAAATTATATATAATAGTATATATATATATTTTATATATTATATATATAACTATATATAAGAACAAAAGTCGAACAAAAGCTTTGAGTATTCTATTTAAAAGGACGTTTCGGGTTAACCGAAACCACTCAGCTAAACATAAGATTAAAAATTACAGTAAGATAATTGTCTTACAACACAGTTACCGAATATAAGAAGAAATAAATAGTGGTTTAAATATAAATAGATAATAATATTAATAATAAATATAATAAAATAATAATTAAATAGTAGTAGTAATGGGTAACTAATTAATATAAGCCAATTTCAAATACCAACTAAAATATTCATATCGATGATAATATAATACTAAAAAATAACACAAAAATAATGACAAAATAATAAAATTAAAAAATAAAAAAGAAAAAATTATAAAAAACGAAACGTCAAAAAATAATATATAACATAACAATAATATTAACTTCCAGAAAACAAACACAGAACTCAGGTAATAACACCTACACTAACAGTCCTGTTTAGTTGACAGTCTTGAGAGAATGATACATACTAACGAAACCAACTGCTAATATTAAATTATCGGAGATTGGGTTGTGTATGTTGAGGATTTTTTAAATAAGTATGAAATATATTGACAATGATGGTAATAATTAAAATTAACAGTGAGTTTCAGGGATTATAAATTAAAGAAAAGCTAGAAATAAATATAAATTAAAACCATTATAATTAACAAAAATAAGATGATTGAGAAGCATCAGAGTAAGGTATGGCTTTTATTATGAATAAATAAGATTTAGAGAACCTCCGCTCAAAGCCAACTGATGCCGATGAAACATCTAAAGCTTTATTGTGAGATGTCACGACTTGCTCTTG
>JABUQX010089247.1:5000-7500 GCA_015478945.1 Trachelipus rathkii | reverse complement strand
AAAGCCATAGGAAATTTGTCACGAAATTGAGTTTCAAAAAAACCTTCCCAATTACATTACTCAAAACGAGTCACAGCAAACACTAAATGCCTCATTACATCTGAATTATAACATCTTTTGATAAAAACAAAAAAAAACACCTGCGGCAACAAGATACTATACTCCAATCTAAACTACAAATAGTTAACTCCTTAAACACACAATCTCGAATCTCATTCTCCACCCATTAAAACAGAAAATTCAAAAAACATCTGTTGATTAGTATGGGAGCCCGGTAATAAAAAAAAGGAACCATGGCAAGTATATAAACGCTCCATAACTCCCCAACAATACTACCACCTTCAAACGACAGCTTTATGAGGACAAAAATATTCTTTTGTTCCCCAATACGAGCGACTTCAAGGTATCCTTGCACAACACTCAGTCATATCTCAACAAACATACCACGGAAAATAATAAAAATAGTACGCCAAACTCACAAAAAGCGGGAACTTAGATATCACCAAACTCTCTAATTTCCTTACACAGAAATACCAAAGCTTCTGGCCAGGACAACAAATCTACCTGACATAAAAACACTTTTGGACCTTCCAATATACTTTCATCACAAATTCTTCAAACAAATTCCCTGGTACTTAACTATATCCTCCTACTGGAAAAAAGCAGTATTATGACCCAAATTTAAAATCCGAGAGCGATCCCAATTTTAGTCTTCAACGGAGCCCCATTTCCTCTCTCCTTCTATGCAAACTAATGGAGAAAATCAAAACTCACCAAAAGTACAACCAAATTTTACTCTCCAATCACCAGCATTGGTTAAAATCCCACTGCTAACCTCAATCAGCCATAACAATATTAATATCACGCAACACATCGTAAGTACTTGGGTTGAAATCAAGACACCATCCCATCCTCGGCTTTTTGATACCAAGCAAAGGCTTTGACACCAGTACTTAGACACATATCTATTCCAAAAAAAATCTAAATTCACCTTCCATAGATAGCATTACATTAAAATGTCTATCCTAATTTTAATCTGGATACACTGTCAGGTATCCAGCAAACATCAACCTCATAAAAACTGTAAGAATAAGAAATGGAGTTCCCTAGAGAAGTATCCATCGTCATCCTATTTCAACCGATTTACAGCTTGAATTAGCTGACCCCTCAAACTCCAATTTCGAAAACTGAATACACTACGTAGAATGACGGATTAACCATATCAGACCCTCAGTGCCCACATGCCACAATCTCGTCACAAATTTACAGGAATCACCTAGAATGTTGGGTTACTTCAACAGAATGTCGACATTCGCGAAAACCATCTTTAACCTTGATCCCAAAAACAGACACCAAATCATTCCTTTCATCACTTGAGTAACACCTTAACTTAACTCCATCAACCCCCTAAACAACACCTAAAATAACTCGGAATAGCTTCGATCTGCTACTTTCTCCTTTTCTACACCTCACATTCAAACATCATAAAGAATCAGTAAGTAAAATTACATGTTTTCATTCGAACTCTATCTCAACACAGCGGTTCATCACGAAACAACTACACTATAACTACATTACAAGCAATTTTCAGGAACTACAATCAACTACGGATCAACAGTCTGGTAAATGCTAACTTCATCTACTAACAATAAATTACAAAGATATACAAAACACTGCTAAGTACGAGCAAATCACAAGGTTGCCCAAAACAACCTCTACCCAATCACCTGCATGAGGAAAGCAAATATTCTGCCCCATTCAGGATCATTGGATAAGATAGGTACACCAATTCTACTCTTGCACCTACCCACCTGTATAACTTTTTTTACCTTCAAGGAGACGCACTATATACAATGCGCTTAGGTCCCCCCCCCCTCTTCCGCTGCACTCTACTACGGCGACTCCTTAGAACCACCCCTTTCTTCCAAACAATACATCTCTCTTAAGGCATATGTCGATATTACTTGTAGACAATCTGATACCTCAACATGGAACAGCCCAACCACAAACCAACCTCATAATTCTTGCACCCCCCGAAAATCTCCAACTCAAACACCCTCACGTAAAAATTGCAAAAATCTCACTTCTCTAGATTAAGATCCAGCATGTCACCCAGATTCAGAATCAAAATAGTGTTTCAACCTCAAAACCCTTTCCCACTCTGTCGTAGCATGCTTAATAGAAGCTGAAAATATCAAACAACTTCTGCTTAGGTGCCCCCCATTCGCTCCCTGCCAAAACAACTCAACTCTCCTCCATAAGAGACCCGTGGCTCCACTCGAGTGGCCGGTTGCCAGTTATCTGGAAATGACATAGACGACCTACATATAAGGATTGCCCAGGGGCGATATTATTATTATATAATAATATATATATATATATTATATATATATATATATATATATATATTATATATATATATATATTATTTATATATATTATATATATATATATATACATATATTATATATATATATATATTATTATATATTTATATATA
>JABUQX010089247.1:0-2500 GCA_015478945.1 Trachelipus rathkii | reverse complement strand
AAAGAGGTTATTTGTTTATTTTACCTTTACAATCAATATTTAACATTTTTTCCTTTGTATAGTATTTACGTCGTTAATATTAAATGTTGTTATAACTTTTTGAAATTTCATTTCTACACCAAACAACCTTGATATATATATATATATATATATATATATATATATATATATATATATATATATATATATATATATATATATATATATATATATATATATATATATATATATATATATATATATATATATATCCCATTTTATTTTAAATTGCTATAAAAGAACAAAAATAAAATTTAAAAGTTAAAACATTAAAAAGTTAAATTCACGAAATTTCGAAACCTCGAACTTCTCTTCCTTCTATTCAGAGACAAAATAAATGAGAGAAGTTAAAAGGCAATAAAACTATGATCAAAATCGTATCTGGTGGGGGGGGCAGGGTTGCATGATTCTATTCAGATTGCTAACTGCCCCCCCCCCCATAAAAATTCCCTAATTAATCCAATTGCAATGACAGTAAATAAATATAATAACAACGTCACAAAATCATGGTACATTATTTACACGCTCATTTTCTTAAAATAGGATTTGCCTTTTGAAACATTGTTAATTACTATATCATTTGAAATAATTGGGACTAGCCCTAGTGGTTGACAGGGAAAATGGTCGACAGGTCAAATAGTCTACACAACATCTAGGCGTTAGGTTAGGTTAGGTTAGGTTAGGTTAGGTTAGGTTAAGTTAAGTTAAGTTAAGTTAAGTTAAGTTAAGAAGTTAAGTTAAGTTAAGTTAAGTTAAGTTAAGTTAAGTTAAGAAGTTAAGTTAAGTTAAGTAGTTAAGTGAAGTTGTTAAGTTAAGTTAGGTTGAGTTAAGTTGAAGTTAAGTTAGGTTAGGTTAGGTTAGGTTAGGTTAGGTTAGGTTAGGTTAGGTTAGGTTAGGTTAAGTTAAGTTAAGTTAAGTTAAGTTAAGTTAAGTTAAGTTAAGTTAAGTTAAGTTAAGTTAAGTTAAGTTAAGTTAAGTTAAGTTAGGTTAAGTTAAGTTAAGTTAAGTTAAGTTAAGTTAAGTTAAGTTAGGTTAGGTTAGGTTAGGTTAGGTTAGGTTAGGTTAGGTTAGGTTAGATTAAGTTAGGTTAGGTTAAGTTATATTGAATTCGTTAGAAAAACTAAATAACTGGATTATTTATTACAAATGTCGACCATATGACCTGGCGATTATTTTCCCTGTCGACCATTTAGTACTAGCTTCGAAATAATGTGAATATTAGCATGTGTGCCATATGCTGTGAGACATTTCAACGAGTCATTTATGCTCATATCAGGCAAATATTTGACATATTGAAAGATTTGGCAACACTGCTTAAATCGCTTTTTGTCTTTAATATTCTTGCGATATTTGTTACTCGTAATTTTTCTTTGAAGGATAACGATATTTCACTCACAAAATAAGCTACTCCGAAGCTTTGGAGTTCTGAAACTCTTTTAGAACTTCTTTTCTCCACAATAGCCTCTTGCTCTGTAGGTTTATATGTAATTGTTATGGAGTGCGTTTCTTATATCAGGGAGACATCATTCAAAGTTTTCAAACAATTCTTTTTGAAAATGTAGAGTCTAATCCTTTTCGTCACCGATACGAAACGTTTCATCATTTTTCTTGCGTTACGCTATTACAGTTGACATAGTTCCTCTCAACTTTCAAGTTGAGTAGGTATTATTCGTCTTTCCAAGTCTTCTCAACCTTTCTCTCCCCATGATAGACTTAACTGATTTGCAAATTCTTTCAAGTAATTACTGCTAAAGTTTGGAATACTATTACTTTGTATATTTTACCTCACCGTTTGTTTTAAAGATTTTCAGGAGCCATGTTTTATGTTGTGACATATCAACTTCAAACTCAGAGTTGAGTTAGATATTTTATCTTTTACAGCTTTCCAGCAAAGTTGACATATTATCTATCCATCTATCTATCTATCTATCTATCATCTATCTATCTCATCTTCATCATATCTATCTATTTGTCTATATCCCATCTGCATGTGTCACACATCACATACAATACAATACATAAACCTGTCATCATCTATATCTATCTGTCTTATATCTACTAATATATCTATCTATCTATATCTATATCTACATTATAATATATCTTTTTATATCACAATCATATCTATATCATCTATCTATATATATATATATATATGTATATATATATATATATATATATATATATATATATATATATATATAATATATATATATATATATATATAATATAATAATATATATATATATATATAGATATATATATATGTATATATATATATATAATATATGTATAATATATGTATAATATATATATATATAAATATATATATATAACTATATATATATATATATATATATATATATATATATATATAATATATATATATATGTATATGTATTTATATATGTTTATAAATAATATGCTATAACCAGCATAATATATATATGTAATAATAATA
>JABUQX010089246.1:5000-42446 GCA_015478945.1 Trachelipus rathkii | reverse complement strand
CCCTCACCCGCCTAAAACATCGTCCAAGACCTTGGCAGGTCGAGCAAAAGCTCTTACTTTCCCGTGAAAAGGCGGAAAATCCGCCTTTCGACCAAAATCACGAAAAGTTCGATCACCCGGCTTGCCACCCTCTCCGGGACGTTGGACACCTCGAATTTTGAGTTTTTCACCTTTGGTCACGGGAGACCGCCTCGTTCCTGCAGTCTCCCCGTACCTCCGGCTTCCACTCGTCGAGGGAGCAATATCACCGTGAGAGGGCCACGGAACATAATAATGCCTGTGACTGCCTGGTTAGTGCCTGGAAGGATGTCACCAACAGCTCACAAGACACTTACTCGTCCCGCCCCAGCGGGCGTTCTCATCGAGCTTTGCCCTCCTGAAACAGCAGACGCGGTGAGGTCCTCCCATCCCGCCTCAGTCCCCCCGCTCTAGGCCCTGCGTACTCCTGACCGCAGAGAGGGACGTGACATTGACATTAACACGGGTGCTCGGAACCTCCGAGTGGGACACCGGGAGAACTTCATCTCCCGGTTGCGCTCAACTTCGTCTTCCCTGTTCCACCCCTCTTCGTGCTACTACTATCGGGGAGATTGAGGAACGAAGGGTTCCGATGATTGGTGTCTGCCTGAGAGAAGGGTCATTGGCACCTTCCTCCAGGGAGGGAGTCCTCTACTCTCGAGGAGATGCCAATCTTCAAGTCGGGTTAAAGGTTTGTCTCGGACTGGGCTCTCCTCGTAGCCGCTACAAGGCGGACCAGGAGCTGCCACTCCGAGATACCCCTCACCCGCCTAAAAGGATGGGTCCAAGACCTTGCAGGTCGAGCAAGCTCTACTGTTCCGTGAAAAGGCGGAAATTCCGCCTTTTTTCGACCTCGACGGAAAAGTTCGTTCACCCGGCTGCACCCTCTCCGGGACTTGACACCTCGATTGTGAGTTTTTCACCTTTTGTCACGGAAGACCGGCCTTCGTTTCCGGCGTCTCTCCGACCTCCGGCTTCCCACTCGTCGAGAGAGCAATATCAACGTGAGAGGGCCACGGGACATAATAATGCCTGTGAAATGCCTGGAAACGGGTTTTAAGGGTTTTTTTTTTTCCCCCTCTTTGGAGGATGGTTTCCCCCCACCCCAAACCCAAGTCACAAGGCACTACTCGTCCCGCCCCAGCCCGGCGTTCTCATCGAGCTTTGCCTCCTGACACAGGCAGACGCGGGTGGAGGTCTTCCCATCCCGCCTCAGTCCCCACGGCTCTAGGCCCTGCGTACCACTCCTACCGCAAGAGAGACGTGACATTGAACAATAAGCAACGGGATGCTCGGAACCTCCGAGTGGCGACACCCGGGAGAAACTCATCTCTCGGTTGCCTAAACATCGTCTTCCCTGTTCCACCCCTCCCCGTGCTATTACTATCGGGGAGAGTGAGGAAACGGACGGGTTCCGATGATTGTGTCTGCCTGACGAGAAGCGTATTGGCACCTTCCTCCAGGCGAGGAGTCCTCTACTTCTCGACGACGGATGGCCAAACCTTCAAGTCGGGTTAAAGGATTTGTCTCGGACTGTGCTCTCCTCGTTGCCGCTACAAGGCGGCCCAGGAGCTGCCACTCCGAGATAACCCATCACCCGCCTAAAAGATCGATCCAAGACCTTGGCAGGTCGAAGCAAAAGCTCTACTTTTCCGTTAAAAAAGCGGAAAATTCCGCCTTTTCGACCAAAATCGAAAAATTCGATCACCCGGCTGCACCCTCTCCGAGGGGACTGGACACCTCGATTTTGAGTTTTTCACCTATGGTCGTCACGCAAGACCGCCTCGTTCCTGCAGTCTTCTCCGTACCTCCGGCTTCCCCCTCGTCGAAGAGAGCAAAATCACCGTGAGAGGGCCACGGGACTTAATAATGCCTGGGAACTGCCTGGTTAGTCCCTGGGAAGGATGTCACCAACAGCTCACAAGCAACTACTCGTCCCGCCCCAGCCGGGCGTTCTTCATCGAGCTTTGCACCTCCTTTGCAGCAGCAGGACGCGGTGGGAGGTCCTCCCATTCCCGCCTCAGTCGCCCAACGCATCTTGGCCCTGCGTACCTCCTGACCGCAGAGAGAGACGTGACTTTGACATTAACACGGGATGCTCGAAACCTCCGAGTGGTGACACCCGGAGAAACTCATTCCCGGGTGCCTCAACATCGTCTTCCCTGTTCCACCCCTCCTTGTGCTACTACTATCGGGGAGAGTGAGGGACGACGGGTTCCGATGATTGGTGTCTGCCTGAGAGAAGCCTCATTGGCACCTTTCCTCCAGGGAGGAAGTCCTCTTCTTCTCGAGAGGATGGCCACTCTTCAAATCGGGGTAAAGGTTTGTCTCAGACTGTGCTCTCCTAAGCCGCTACAAGGCGGCCCAGAAGCTGCCACTCCGAGATAACCCCTCACCCCTAAAAGATCGTTCAAGACCTTGGCAGGTCGAGCGAAAGCTCTACTTTTCCGTAAAAAGGCGGAAATCCGCCTTTTTTCGACCTCGAAGCAGGGAAAGTTCATCACCCGGCTGCACCCTCTCCCGGACTTGACACCTCGATTTGAGTTTTCACCTTTGGTCACGGAAGACGCCTCGTCCTGCAGTCTCTCCGACTCGGCTTACCACTCGTCGAGAGAGCAATATCACCGTGAGAAGGCCACGGGACATAATAATGCATGTGAACTGCCTGGTTAGTCCCTGGGAGGATGTCACCAACAGCTCACAAGACATTACTCGTCCCGCCCAAGCCGGGCGTTCTCATCGAGCTTTGCCTCCTGACACAGGCAGACCCGGTGAGTCCTCCATCCCGCCTCAGTCCCACGCTCTAGGCCCTGCGTACCACTTCCTGACCGCAGAGAGAGACGTAAAATTGACATTAACACGGGATGCTCGAAACCTCCGAGTGGTGACACCCGGAGAAACTCTCTCCCGGCTGCCTCACCATCATTTCCCTGTCCCACCTCTCCGAATGCCTCTATGTCTCGGAGAGTTGGGAGCAGGGGCGATGTTGGGTGTCGTCTGCCTGCCTGACTGAGAGCTTGGTAGCTAGCTCTCAGCTGGTGGGGAGATCCTACCCGTATCCAGCCTTAATTCCCCACGCTAGGCCCTGTGATACCACTTGAATACAGGAGACGCGTGACATGACATCTGTCGTGCTGGATCCTCGGACCTCCTCGAGAGGGTGGCTGCTCGGCAGTGTTACTACTGCCAGCAGCTCAGATGACTCTTCCTTACTCTCCCTAGCTACCGGAGAGGTCGGAAGGAGGAGAAAGTCATCGACACGCCTCCCTGGTTTGGCCGAACCAGGGATGTCTCTTTTCTCACTCGGCACCCCCATATCAAGTTGGGGCAGAAATTCGTCATAAAAATGTGGCAAACCTGTTCGTACTTTTTTTTGTCGGAATTTGATTAGAAAATATTCTTAAGGCTGGAAAAGCGCTTTAAATAAAATTAATTTTATAGAAAAAAAATTTTGGCCGCGGCCCACTACCCTCTCTATACATAATGCTTCCTCGCCCCGTATTCCACCCCACACCCGTCAGAAAAATTTAGTCAAAAAAAATTTTGGTGGTGCAGTGCTTAACTGAAATTTTTGGCAGTCCTGTCAAATTCGCGCATATAAAATATAGATAATAGCCTCTCTGAGCTACGTTCTGGAAGATTTTTTTTTTCAGTAATGAATTAGCGCGGATGAGCGCAGAGAGATCGCAAGGCAGAAAGAATGGGATTTAATGGCTAGACAGTGGATGAAGGGAAATTGAATATGAGCGTTATAGGTTCTTTGAGGAAATGAGAAAAAAGATAAATCTCAAGATTAAAAAATTAAATAAAAATCAAGAGGAAGGTCGTACTGTCTGGGTGTGGATTGCAATTTTCCGATATTAATTTTACACTTGATGTATCACAAGTTAATATTAATGAATAAATTTTGTGTGTTTCAATGTTTTAAATAAAAGTTTATTTTGGGGAGTATTATGAAAAATTTTTTATCAAGTAAATTGTATCATTTTGGTGTTAATTATGATATTATAATTATTAATTATAATTTATGTAAACAAGTTTTATATAAAGTTTTTGTAAAGATTTACTAACAGTCTATAATTAAAGTCTATGTAACAGTTTTATAATAAAGATTACTATATAAAGCTTCTACGTATAAAGATTATATAAGGTTTATGTAAAATTTATATAAATTGTTTATATTAAGTTTATTATCTCTTTCCCAAATCAGATGAGTATAGATTCTAGAAATAAAATTGTCACTTTAAGCTTCAATACAGTCTTATACATAAATTATTTAACAGTTTCTATATTACAAGTTATTATAAAGTTTACGTAAAGTTTATGTAAAAATTTATGTACAAAGTTTATGTAAAGTTTATATAAAGTTTAGGTAAAGTTATATGTTAAAGTTCTATATAAAGTTAATATAACAATTATACTTATAAAGTTTATGTAAACGTTTTTGTAAAGTTTATGAAAAGTTTATGTAAAGATTTATGTAAAGTCTTCATATAAATTTTATATAAAGTTTATATAAAGTTTATATAAAGTTTATATTAAGTTTATATAAAGTTTATATAAAGTTTATATAAGGTTTTTATAAAGTTTAAATAAAGTTTAAATAAAGTTTATATTAAGTTTATATAAAGTTTTTTAAAAGTTTATATAAAGTTTATGTAAAGTTTATATAAAGTTTATTGCAAAGTTCTATATAAAAGTTTATTATAAAGTTTACATTAAAGTCTTATGTAAAATTTATGTAAAAGTTTATGTTAACAGTTTATATAAAGTCTTATGTTAAAGATTTATATTAAGTATTTAAAGTTTATATAAAGTTTGGTAAAGTTTATATAACAGGTTCTAAATAAAGTTTAAATCAAGTTTATCCGAATTTTATTGTATACTTTGAGATGTTTAGTTTCTACAGTTTATATAAAGTTTATATAAGTTTATATAAAGTTTACTATATAAATATGTAAAGTTTATGTAAGTTTATGTAAAGTTTTATATAAAGTTTATGTAAAAGTTTAAGCAAAGTTTATGTAAAGTTTATGTAAAGTTTATGTAAAGTTTATGTAAAGTTTATGTAAAGTTTATGTATAGTTTATATAAAGTTTATATAAACGTTTATATAAAGTTTATTATAAAGCTTTATAGTAAAGTTTATATAAGATTCTATTTAAAGTTTATGTCCAAGTTTATGTAAAGTTTATGTTTAAAGTTTATGTAGTTTATATAAGTTTATGTAAAGTTTATAATAAAGTTTCACGTAACAATTTATATAAGTTATAGAAGTTTAATAATGCAACGTTTAATAATAAAATAATATAAAGTTTATATAATGTTTACATAAAATTTTTGTATAAGTTTTATTAAATAGTATTATGTAAAGTTATATAAAGATTATATTAAAATTTATGGAAATTTTTATGTCAATCTGTGTTAAATTTATGCAAGTTTATATATGATTAAGTACAAGTTCTTCTGGAAACGGAACTTATATAAAGTTATATAAAATTTATATAAAGTTTTTTATTAAAGTTTATATAAAGTTATATAAAGTTCCATATAAAGTATTAATTTAAAGTTTATATAAAGTTCATATATAAAAGTTATATCCTTCCGTTTATATAAATTATATAAAGTTTATGTAAAGTTTATGTAAAGTTTATGTAAAGTTTATGTAAAGTTTATGTAAAGTTTATGTAAAGTTTATGTAAAGTTTATGTAAAGTTTATATAAAGTTTATGTAAAGTTTATATAAACTTTATGTAAAGTTTATGTAAAGTTTAGATAAAGTTTATGTAAAGTTTATATAAAGTTATGTAAAGTTTATGTAAAGTTTATATAAAGTTTATATAAAGTTTATATAAAGTTTATGTAAAGTTTATGTAAAGTTTTATGGTAAAGTTTACCTGTAATGTTTATGTAAAAGTTTACGATAAAGTTAATGTAAACGTTTACATAAAAGTTCTATGTAAAGTTTATGTAAAATTTATTATATAAAAGTTTACGTAAAGTTTATGTAAAATTTATGTAAAGTTTATGTAAAGTTTATATAAAGTTTATGTAAAGTTTACGTAAAGTTTATATAAAGTTAATATAAAGTTTATGTAAAGTTTATATAAAGTTTATGTAAAGTTTATGTAAAGTTTATATAAAGTTTATATAAAGTTTATATAAAGTTTATGTTAAGTTTTTGTAAAGTTTATGTAAGTTATGTAAAGTTTATGTGAAAGTTTATATAAAAGTTTATATAAAGTTCTATATAAAGTATTAATACAAGTTATGTAAAGTTTAATAAAGTTATATAAAGTTTATTCTAAAGTTTATGTTATGTGTCATACACTTTATATAAAGTTTATATAAAGTTTATATAAAGTTTATATAAAGTTTATGTAAAGTTTATATAAAGTTTACATAAAGTTTATGTAAAATTATGTAAAGTTTATATAAAGTTTATATAAAGTTTATATAAAGTTTATATAAAGTTTATATAAAGTTTATATAAAGTTTATATAAAGTTTATTGTAAAGTTTATATAAAGTTTATGTAAAGTTTATATAAAGTTTATATAAAGTTTACGTAAAGTTTATGTAAAAATTATGTAAAGTTTATGTAAAGTTTGTTTAAAGTTTATTTAAAGTTTATGTAAAGTTTATGTAAAGTTTATGTAAAGTTTATGTAAAGTT
This sequence comes from Trachelipus rathkii, assembly GCA_015478945.1. Taxonomy (NCBI): domain Eukaryota; kingdom Metazoa; phylum Arthropoda; class Malacostraca; order Isopoda; family Trachelipodidae; genus Trachelipus; species Trachelipus rathkii. Next base: position 35,754 of record JABUQX010089246.1, on the reverse strand, counting down.
TATATAAAGTTTATATAAAGTTTATATAAAGTTTATTTAAAGTTTATATAAAGTTTATATAAAGTTTATATAAAGTTTATATAAAGTTTATATAAAGTTTATATAAAGTTTATATAAAGTTTATATATACTTTATTTAAACTTTATATAAACTTTATATAAAGTTTATATAAAGTTTATATAAAGTTTATGTAAAGTTTATCTAAAGTTTATGTAAAGTTTATGTAAAGTTTATTTAAAGTTTATGTAAAGTTTATATAAAGTTTATGTAAAGTTTATATAAAGTTTATATAAAGTTTATGTAATGTAGTTTATATAAAGTTTATGTAAAAGTTTATGTAAAGTTTATATGAAATTATATAGTAAAGTTTATATAAAGTTTATATAAAGTTTATATTAAGTTTTAATTTAAAGTTTATATAAAGTTTAATAAAGTTTATATAAAGTTTATATAAAGTTTATATAAAGTTTATTTAAAGTTTATATAAAGTTTATATAAAGTTTATTTAAAGTTTATATAAAGTTTATTTAAAGTTTATATAAAGTTTATGTAAAGTTTATATAAAGTTTATTTAAGGTTTATGTAAAGTTTATATAAAGTTTATGATAAAGTTTATTTTAAAGTGTTTATTAAACTTTATATAAAGTAAGTATGATTTATATAAAGTTTATATAAAGTTTATATAAAGTTTATATAAAGTTTATATAAAGTTTATATAAAGTTTATATAAAGTTTATGTAAAATTTATATAAAGTTTATATAAAGTTTATATAAAGTTTATATAAAGATAATAGAAAGTTTATATAATGTTTACATAAAGTTTATGTAAAGTTTATATAAAGTTTATGTAAAGTTTATATAAAGTTTATATAAAGTTTACGTAAAGTTTATGTAAAATTTATGTAAAGTTTATATAAAGTTTTTAAAGTTTATATAAAGTTTATGTAAAGTTTATATAAAGTTTATATAAAGTTTATATAAAGTTTATATAAAGTTTATATAAAGTTTATATAAAGTTTATATAAAGTTTATATAAAGTTTATATAAAGTTTATATAAAGTTTTAATAATTTAAATTTATATAAATTTTAGTATATCATGCTAAATACTACTTATATAAAGTTTATATAAAGTTTATATAAAGTTTATTGAAAGTTTATCTAAAGTTTATGTAAAGTTTATGTAAAGTTTATTTAAAGTTTATGTAAAGTTTATTTAAAGTTTATGAAAAGTTTATATAAAGTTTATGTAAAGTTTATGTGAAGTTTATGTAAAGTTTATATAAAGTTTATATAAAGTTTATGTAAAGTTTATATAAAGTTTATTTAAAGTTTATAGAAATTTTTTATAATTTTTAATATAAAGTTTATTATAAAGTTTATAAAGTTTAAATAAGTTTATTATAAAATAGGTTTTTTATTTTTAAAAAAAAAAAAGGGGGGGCTTTTTTAAAACCAATTTCTTTTTATAAAGTTTATTTAAAGTTTATATAAAGTTTATATAAAGTTTATGTAAAGTTTATATAAAGTTTATTTAAAGTTTAAATAAAGTTTATGTAAAGTTTATATAAAGTTTATTTAAGGTTTATGTAAAGTTTATATAAAGTTTATATAAAGTTTATATAAAAATTAATTGTTTTATATTTAAAGTTTTTGTAAATTAATATATTAATATAAAAGTTTAATGGTAAAGTTTATTATAAAGTTTATATAAAGTTTATATAAAGTTTATGTAAAGTTTATGTAAAATTTATATAAAGTTTATATAAAGTTTATATAAAGTTTATATAAAGTTTATATAAAGTTTATATAAAGTTTATATAAAGTTTATGTAAAATTTATATAAAGTTTATGTTAAAAATTTATTATATAAAGTTTATATAAAGTTACGTTAAAGTTTATGTTAAAATTTATCCAAAGAAGTTTGTAGAAAGTTTATATAAAGTTTAGGTAAAGTTTATGTAAAGTTTATTTAAAGTTAATATAAAATTTATATAAAGTTTATGTAAAGTTTTTGTAAAGTTTATGTAAAAGTTTATGTAAAGTTTATGTAAAGTTTAATATAAATTTTATATAATTATTTTTATATCAAATTTATATAAGTTTATATAAAGTTTATTGTAAAATGTTTATTATAAATTATTTTTTATAAGGATTATATAATATATTAGATAAAGTTTAAATAAAGTTTATATTAAGTATATATTAAAGTTTAAAGTTTATATAAAGTTATGTAAAGTTTATATAGTTTATTGCAAAGTTATATAAGTTATCACTTAAAGATAAATACATAAAGTTTAATGTCAAAATTTATGTTAAAGTCTTATGTAAGTCTTTTATATAAAAGAATATACAATTCTATTATTTAGTTTTATTTTAAAGTTTTTTTATAAAGTTTATATAAAGTTTAAATAAAGTTTAAATAAAGTTTATATTAAGTTGGATTTAGTTCTATATAATTAGTTTAATAAAGTTTATATGAGAAGTTTATTATATAAATAGATTTAGCAGATTGGTTAGGTTTTATTTATGTAAAGTTTTATATTGTTGTGGCGTATTGTAAAGTCTAGGAAGCTTGGAATGTAAGATGTATATTAAAATTATATATGAATAGATAATCTCATGTAAAGTTTTTATGCAATATTCTGTTATGGTTAATGAGTTCTATGTACACTAGTTTATGTAAGTTTATGTAAATGATTCGTTATTGATACACCAATTTATACGATACACAAGACATACGATCATAAGCTAAAAGGAGCTTACAAATTGAGTGTATTCAAAATTAACCAAGTGGACATTATTATTAAGTACTTATATTAAGTACACACATTGAGTTTATGTATAGTTTATGTGAATTTCATGTAAAGTTTATGTAATAATTATTATTAATGTTAAATTATTTATGTAAAGTTTATTATAAAGTTTATGTAAAGTTTATTATATATAAAGTTTATGTAAAGTTTATATTTAAAGTTTTATTAATAAAATATTGGAAAGATTTATATATAAGTTTTAAAATTTAAATAAAGCTTAAATTAAGTAAGGTTATGTTAAGTTATATATATAATGTATTATGTAATAAAAATTTTTTTTATATTATTAAAAATAAAATAAATAATAAAAATAGTGGCTGTTATTTTATATAAGGTTTATATATAAAGTTTATTATAAAGTTTAATGTAAAAGTTTATGTAAAGTTTATATATATAAAGTTATCATATATGTATATTATATATAAAAGTTTATAAAATGTTATATATTAAAGTTTATGTTAAAGTTTATATAAAGTTTATATAATAGTTTATATATATAAACTTTTTATAAGTTTATATATGTAATAGATTTATGTAATAGTATTATATATAATATAAGTTTATATAAAGAGTTTATGTAATAAGTTCTATATAAAGTTTATATATGAAACTTTTATTAATTAAATTAAATTTATATATTAACTTTATATATATAAAGTTATATTATAAAGTTAGATACATTTCAAAATATGAAAGTGTTTAAATTATCTTTATAGATTTATCAAGTTATGTAAAGTTTTTGTATAGTTTATGTAATAAAAGTTTTAGTTTAAAAAGTTATTGTTAAAGTTTTAATGTAGGATATATATTTTATAAAGTTTTTCGAAAAGTTTATATAAAGTTATGTAAAGTTATATGTAAAGTTTATATAGTTAATATTTATATAAGCAAAAGGAGAGATAATATAAAGTTTAATATTTATAATAATAAAATTCTATATAAAAGTTTTATATAAAGTTTTATTTTTAAAAGTATTATAATATAAAAGTTTATTTATGTATATTTATTATATTTATTATGTTTAATAAAGTTTATGCAAAACTTATATAAACAAAGTTTTATTAAAAGTTGCATATGTTTTATATTATATGGCTATAAGGCTATGACATAAGAATATATTTTATATAAATGTACTTTTTTAACGAAAGAAATTATATATATATTATATAATTTTTACATAAAGTTTAATTAATAGTTCATATAATAGTTTATATGTTAAAGTTTATTATAAATGATTTATATATATTGATCATGAATTTTATAATTATAAAAGTTATGTAAGATTTTTATAATGTATATTAAAGTATTTATTATATAAAAATTTATGTAAAGTTTTCATAGTTAAATAAGTTCGTATAAAGCACAGTAATAAGAAGCTTTAACTGTAAATTTTTAATATTATAGGACCAAAAGAGTGACTTAATTAAATGTTGAAACAAATTCAAGATATTCATAATAAGTAATCTGTTGTAAATTAGCTTTTGATTATGTAACTCTTGCTTTATCATTTGCTTCACGCATTTGTAATTTTTTGGTATGTAATGCTGCAAAATTTGTTTGCTTTCCAAAATTATAAAAGCGTCATCGTTCCAGCAAATTATGGAGAGATGACTTTTCAACATTCAAAAGTTTTAAATTTAAAGTAAAATAATTGGTCATTATTACAGTCGCTGCAAGAAAGAAACCCTTTGCTCCGAAGATGATCTCGCATGCCTTCAACAACCGCTCACCTATTCCTATAACTTCCTTCCGTTGGCTGCTAATATGACATTAAGGCCATTGGGTCAAATTGATCTTTTCACGATGAGAGGCCCACTCTGGTCTAGTACTAACGTTCAATTTGACCTGGAAATGGAGTCCGCTACTGTTGGCAGAGAAGGTGTAACACCGGCAACCAAGGACTACTTTTTACTTAACAGAACAGCTTTTAACCAGGTTGTCCTTACGCTTATTAGGTCTCTGGAAGGACCTCAGGAAATACAACTTAGCCTTAATATGAGGAATATTACCTATGGTTATTATCGTAAGGTTTTGACTGTTGCTAAGACTATTATCTTTGATCTCGCAAGTATGATTTTTTACTTATACTTAACACAAAATTAGTTATTGTGTGTTTTGATGACGCATTCACTGTGTACCATTCATTTCATTGATTTGTTCTGTTTGTTGGATTTCCTTAAAAAAAAAAAAAAAAAAAAATTGTCTTCTTTCATTGTTTGATAATATTTACACAGTTTAATTTTGTAATTCTATAATTAATTATTATTTTATTATTATTGATTCATTGATATCGATCTTCATTCATTATTGATTGATGATTTATTATTTTTGTGTTATTATTAGTTTATTATTCATTTATTTATTATGAATATTATTATTATAGATTATTTAAAGAAATAATTCGTTACCTAAAAATGATAATTGAAACGATAAGACATATTTCGATTTAGAGCTTGGACAGGTACAGGCTCCCCTTCCTTTCAATGAGTGGTTGTCAAGATTTTATAAATACGAGAAGAAAATGAAGAATCGATGAGTTTATTAAAAGTCTTCATAAATCAATAATGTTGTATGATAGTCTGGACATATTGTATAAATTCCGTGCGTAATATTGACTATTCAGTTATACCAATTGCGTGTACATGTTTCCAGCTTTATCTATATGTATCATTTAGTGGTCTTTCATGTACATCTGGGTGTGTCCTCTGCAGCAGGGGTAAGTTTTACAGCTGTTCTCTGCGCAAATGTTTAGGTTCTGTATAATCTTCGCTTTCCAGTTCCCGAAGCCCATATCAATGAGATGCAGGGGAATTATTGTGAAGTGTCCATGTGACTATTTTAATTACATGCAAATCCGTGCTGAGAACAGTCATTCTCAGCAATATCAATAGTGAATTTTTTATAGAATAGTGATTTGCGTTTAATTTGCTTGATGGTAAGAGTTGATAGATATTAGCTATTACCTACTAATTGCATCATAATGTTACTAATTATGGTTTTTAAATACTATCGTCAATTATGCTAATTATAACCAAAACAAGATAATTGTTAGTCCTGTTTAGACGGAGAAATGGCAGCTAAAGGACGTAAGGGAATAGAATATGGCAGACTTCTAATAGAATGTCCCTTTTGTTCTAATATAGAGATGCATATCAAACCTGGGAATCTTACTTTATTTTTAAGTGTATTATTAATCTTTAACAGAAAATAATTGAATAATTTGATATAGTGAAATTAGCAAATATATAAAAAAATTAGCATTTTTCTAGACTTCAATAGATTATGCAATTTAAATAATAGGGCATAGGTCACGTTATATGTATATATGATATGATAATAGCTATATATTTATATAATATATAATCTATATATTTTATATATATATATATATATATATATATATAATAATATATATCTGATATATATATAATATATGATATATATAATTATATATAGTATTATATATATATATTATATATATATATACCTAATATATATATAATATATAGTAATATATCTATATTATATATACATATAATATTTATATTATAATATATATATATATTATATAATATATATTTATATATAACCTATACTATATATTATTATCTATAATATACGTATATAGTCATTATATAAATACTCTATAAGTAGGCATACCAGTGTGCATGAATTTATTGCGTACGTTTGTAAGGATCCAAGCTAGTTTTAAGATCATTGAGGTGTGTGGATTAAATTTGCTGAAAACTAGCCTGTTACTGAAAGTCTGTCAATTTTTATTTGCTTTCATTGCGGGTAAATCGGTATTATATATTAGTATAATAAAATCGTGGCATATTTGTTCTATTATTATTATTGATTAAATTATTTGTTAGTATTAATTATTATATTCTTTTAGGTGTAATGAGGATTAATGATTTATTATTATTTATGGTAAAAAAAGAGATTGAGGCTAAAATATCTTATGTTCCTACAGTTGTTACACATTTTTTATATAAAACTCGATTAGGACAATCTGAATCCAACGTCCTGATCAATATTTTCTATTAAATTATCTGTTTTATCATTATTTATATTATCTATATTATAAATTACTAGTTTAATTTGATTATTATTATCAGTAATCATAATTTTTGTTATTAAATTCTTAGAGTTTGTGAATCCATTAATATTTATACATTATTATTACTCTTCTTTATTTTATTCATTACTCTATTATTATTATTATCTGAGTAGTACAGTAGTAGCAGTAGTCGAGTATGGAGTGTCCAGTAGTAAATGTCCAGTAGTCAGTTAGCAGTATAGTAGTAGTCTAGTAAGTAGTCAGTATTTTAGTAGTGGTATTATTTTTATCGAAAATATGCTGTGGCGTGAAATCTGCCTTGAGAAAATCTTAGTTTGACATGAAAGAGAATCCTTAGAAATTGTGGAGCATGTCAAGACTCAAGAGTCAAGAGCCACTCTTGTGGAGAATAGGACGCAGGGTTCGCATCATTTAAACACAATCTAATTACTAGATTGTGATTTAAATCAATTCATTTCTTACATCATTTTTATATTAAAAGAAACGTCTTTTTTTTTTATTTATTTTTAACTGATAATGGCAATTAATTTCACCGTTTTTACATTTAAGTTGACATCATGAAAGAGAAATTGAAAAATTAAAACATATACTAAATTGTGAATAACTTTTGAAATTATTGCCATATACTCATAATTATTCCATACTAATGAAGGAGTTTCATTTTTCACTAAATTATTAACACTTACGACAATGAGGATGTGGATTTCGGATGTTCAAGGTATAATATGACTGCTTAGCTTTTAAAGTTGATGTAGATTTGGTGGATAGTTTTGATAATCCTTTAGGTCATTGGTGACCTGGTTTTGCTAGTTGACATATTGATTTATAATTTAGCTTAATAAATTGCATGTTGTGCATGTATAAAGTAAGGATTTTAGTTATTCATTTGCATGACTAAAATTTTAATATGAAGAGAGTCATTCAAAAAATGGCAATATTATTACTGCCAGGCCAATATAGCGTCTAGCTGTCTCTATGTTCATATGCTCTTATGTTGTTTTAGCTTTGCTGCTTTAACATTTTGATATTTATTGGAAAGGCAAAATGAGTTTGAAAATTTTTCTACCTTTATTTGACTATTCATTAAGATTATTGTTATAATTGGCAATAGTAAAGTTTGATTGAAATGATGCACAAGCGAGCTTTACACAGTTTAGATCGAAGCGTTACCTAACCCCTAGTTAAATACCTTAACTGAAATTATAGTCTAGGGTCTAAATTTGAGGGGGGGGTTTCAGCAAGGTCAATGATTAAGTTAGGAGACTCTGAATCAGGGTTTTCAACTTTTTTAACTCTCGGTAAGCACTTTACACAAATAAATTTGCGGGCACTTAATTATTATTATTGTATTATTCATTATTATTATTAATTATAATTATTATCATATTATTATTATTATTATTTATATTTTATATTATTGATTGTTATTATTAATTATATTATTATTATTGATTTTATATTTTATTATTATTATTAATTATTATTTATTATTATTCATTTTATTATTATTATATATATATAATTATTTTATATATTATATTATATATATATATATATTGTATATATATTATATATATATATTATAATAGTATATTATAAATAGACTTACAGTATATATATATTATAATTACATATATATATATTGTGATCACGATATAATATATTAATTTAGTCTTACGTCTTCCGTCAACTCAGTGGAGCTAGGCCTAAGGCTGCTTGTCGGAATCATCAAGATACATCGAATTTCCGCAACGGTCCCTTTTCCAGAGTATGACCATCCTCGCATCAGCCTGGCGAATATCTCGGGCCAGTCATGTTTTCTCAGGGTTCTTACACGCATCTTGGTCATCTTTCCTCCTTCGTCTATCCTCTCGGACCTTACTTCCTCACCGCCATACCACCGACCTTCTACTCGCATGTGTATTTCTCGGCATTCCTCGCTATATGCCACCACCATCTCATCTCCGCATCTGAATCTTATCAGGGTCAATATAGGCCACCCACCAACTCGTCTCCCTAACCCATTCATCTAGGTCACTTCTATCTTTTCCTCGTCTTTCCATATTTGTCGCTCAATCCCTTTCATTTCAGCAGATTCGATCCTATTTCCTCCTCTCTTGTTGTGATGCTCAATGTTTCTGCTCGGTATTTCAATGTAGAGTACAAGTATTCTATCAGTATATATTCTTCTTCATTGTTATATATCATCACCCGATCTCATAATTGCGAATTTTTTACTTGTTTCATTGTCCTTTGGGTATTTTTCCCCATTTTTTGCCTTTCTAAAGGGCCATCAATTTCCCGTACAATCCTCCATTGCTTGTAAAATTACGCCAACTCAGCGTAACAACTGATCAACAATTTCTCAATTTTTCATCTATCAATGACGACGATCTCAACTTCTCCCTATCTCTCTACACTCTCATATATCACTGTCCTTGTTGATGTATTATCTCTAAACCAGTATCTGCCTTCAAATATTCTGTCAAAGTTTCTATAAGTCTTCGTCATGACTCCTGCTATGCCAATCGATCCAACATGCCAAATCATCGACTACACATGTATTAATCACCATGTCGACATATTACGGAAGTCCTCTTTACCTTATGCTGTTTTATACTACATCTATAAGTAGCTATAAGAAGAGTAATAAGGAGATCAGGACATACTCTGCCTGTGTCTGAACTTCACGTCCCCACCTCCAAACATTTGCATTTTTACCTACTTGTTTCGTCATCTAGCACTCCCCAACCGCTATACGAGCTTTTTATTGCCTCATGCTCGATCTTTCCTCAGTCATTACATATCCAAAATCTCCACAAAGTCGTGAGCTTTGCCGTACGGACCGAGTCAAATGCTTATCTTAGGTCAGTAGTAAAGGCTTATATATTAGCCCCTGTTTTATTAAATTCAGCCTCTTCTCAAAGTATGTTTAAGCAACAACACAGATCTCCGAATGTAGCTACTGCCTCCATCAATTCCTATATATGTTTTGTATTTTTTTCTTCCTCTCCCAACTGATATCTCTTCATCTACTCTTAATCTTCTTGCTAAAATCTTTTCGGGTAACTTTCGTCTAGTGTCTGCGTCCTGAACATAAAGCTATTCTCTCTTAATTTCACATCGTCAGTAGCACTTTTTCCTTATTAATGGGCAAAACAATATTCTACCCCCCATCTACCTGGAACCTCACTATCTCTCCAGCATTTATTAAAGTTCCAACTATATTTTCTTCAATCATTCTCTTCCACTTATTTCAACTCTATCGCAGAATTCCATCTTACCTGGCCGACTTTACTACTTCTTCATTGTATTTTGACAATGCTTCCTCTATTTCAGCGCGACACATCGTTATTCGGAATCACCTATTCCATCTCTATCCAATAATTGTTTCCTGGTCACGTGCCTCGTGCTGTGTCTAACGTTTAGGGAATTCTTTCTCAAAAAATTCAGGTCTCAATCTTTAATTACGTCTACGGCTGTGAGTAAGTAGCCTCCCTTTCTTAATTTTTGATGCTTAAGCTTTTTCTATTGATTGTTTATACATGTTATTGCCAGCTTGAAAATGCCTTCTGTGTCTTTTCCTCCCTTCTGCATCCCTCTCCAACTCTTAAGCTCTTTCGTCACAGCCTTTTTAGCCTCCCGCTTCATATCTCTGTCTGTTTCTTGCTATACATATCAGTCTTTCTGTTCTGTTTTTACCCATAACCACCTCTCATTTACTTGTGTCTTTTCGCCACGGTCTCTTCACATCTTCATTCACCACATAGTGGTGTTTTCTTCTGCGCTTCTCCATACACTTGACACAGCGGTTTTCTGTTCGCGTTTTTAATAATTTCCTGCCAAATTCATGTTTTGGTTTCTCCACTTCGGTCAATTTTCTTTTATTTTTCCACATACTCTTCTCTCTTCCCTTCTCTTTCTAGGGCTTCAACTTATCACTTTTCTTTTGTTTTCTCAAACCTGTACACTTTGTTTCTCAATATCCTTAGTCTGGCAAACACCATCTATTGATCTGAGTCAAAAACTGACTCCAGAACACTTTACATCTCCACGTGTTGCTGTAATCGGATTACAATGAATAATCTATATGGGATTTTTTGTCAAAACTTTCGGTGTTTTGATTCCTATATCTCGTGATCTGTGTGAGATTCCCATGTGTTTGAAATCCATTCATATTTTAAATTCCTTCTATGCGAATATATCTATGAGCTACTTTCCCTCTGTTTCTCTGTTTTCTCATGTGGCCCAATTATCCTCTTACTCATTTCTTTCTCTTTCCACTCTGCATTAAAATCACAAATCAGTAGTGCAAGCAATGTCCTCGCTCACTTCCCCCCCACACGACAGGTCTCAACAATAAATCCATGAACTCTTCTGCCGTTCTCCTCCTACTGGTTGCCCCTGTTGATGGCGCACATATTACCTAGAGTAATATCGGTTTTTTTTCCTCTGAACCGCCTAAATGGTACTCATACAATCATCTCTCGTTTACCCCTTTATCACTTCCTGTATGAAACGGTTGCAATTGTTGATCGAAAGTGAAACCTACCATGTTTTTCTATTGCTACTTCAGACTCGTCTGTAGCATTAGACACATATCCTCGCCAATCGTCTGCCACTTTCTGTCACCTACATACTACATCTCCGAATGCGCCACAACACACACTAATAATATATTATACATATATATATTCGACTATATACATATAATATATTATATATAAATATTATAATATACTTACCTAGTTATAAATTTATATATATAGTAAATATTATATTGGATAAATATAATATTATTACATATAATAATATATATTATATTAGATATAACAATGAGAATATGGTACTGCAAAGTTATCTTAACCGCAAAACTCGCTTGAAATTAGATAAGAAGGCGAAGAAATGGTAATCACTCAAAGGGTGCCGCCGAGGGAGAAAAGGTCACATTGTTATAGATATCTATTATATTTCTATATTTTCATAATCATTTTTATTAATAATATTATTCTTATATTCTATATATTTCTTTGTTCACCTCTCTGACCCCCACATTTGACCGATAAACGCGATCTAGTGTTACCTTAGGATATGCCTGGTGCGGGGAGTCGATTGGTATGTATATTAGAAGGTGCTAGGGTGCTTCCTTCTATATGAGTTATTACCCTAGCCCCCTTTTCTAGATTCTAGATGACATTGCCTATTGTCATAGAATGCACCCCCATCACTGTATTTTAGTGTCTGACCACTATGTTATTGGGTAAGGGAAGTCGGAAGAGTTTGCGGTTATATTTGAAGATGCAGCTAGGATGTTCCTTCTATGATGTTAGTACCTTACCCTACCTTTTTCTGTCACTTTCTAGACACAGGATATACAACTTTTTTGTTTTTGAAGGTACGACTGCATATGTTTTATATGGTTTTAGTATTGTTTTATGCGTATATGCCTGCAGGTTCAGCTTCGGTGGTGTCGTGGTGCACGTGTTTTGATTCAGTTACTTGGTTTATATAGAACGCATATTGTGCCATGTGCCGTGCGTTTCTGCGGGGTCTGATCACCCTTCAAAAATATGTTTTTTAAAATAAATGTTACGGTAATCTTTGTTCTCCGCGTTTTTATGTTTTTTCCGATGGGCAGCCTCAACCGGACTCCGGCCGCGCGCGGGAGATGAATCATCCTTACCGTAGCCACCCTCGGTTGTTGTTGTTGTTGTTTACCGTTAATATAAAATTATTTTTTCCTCTCGAGATTCGAATGGTAAAAAAAACAACATAATTAATAATAATAATGAAATAATAATATAATAAATAATATAACTAATAATAATAATAATAAATAATAATAATAATAATTGATATAATAATAATAATTTTAATAATAATAACAAGAAGAAAAGAAGTAAATAAAGATATATTAATATTTTTTTTTTTTATTAACTAAAAATATACACAATATGGTAACAGTGATAACATGATATATCCTATATATTATATAATATATATCATATATATATATATATATACTATATACTATAATAAATATAATATATATTAATATATATATATATATACTATATACTATATATTATATATTCATATATATGTATCTATATAGACACAATGAACCCTTGTTACCCATTCTGCACATCTGAGCCGTATATCAGGTGAAGGTTGTTTTGTTGGCTGTGGTTCTAAACTTTTAATAGCAAGTTGATTATTGATACTCAAGACCAACTTATTAGCTTTAAACTGTTCATAGTAGGGTACTATTACTCTTTGTATATCCATATGTTTGTTGAATCATATGAGGATTTCATCGGTTATTCATCTGTGCTTTTAAAACATAGTTATGAACGTAGGTCTCCCTCCTATTATCAGCTGCATTTGTTTATATAGCCAGTGCAAAGTAAGATCTTATCAGCATTCATCGTGTAAATAAACCTTGTTATATTAAATAAGTTTCAATGTTCACCTATTTTTGTTGTTGATTTCTCCATCTTTGTGCAATTTTATCCAAAAGTAGGATATATTCACATACTCAGGATGATAATGTCATTAGTGTTTTTACTTAACGTTAACCCCTTATATTGTACAAAAATAGTCTTCCCCACTTACTTTTTTTATTAAGAGTGAGCATATAGATTTAGGGACCCTACGTTTACAGATTGAAGCTATCGGCGCATCCCCCCTTCAATTTCATCTGTTAATTCCCCCAGAAAACGTCCTGTTTCAGGTATATATTCGCTTCATTCAGCCTACGAATACACCTGTCCGTGTCACATACTAGAGACACGTTTGACGCAGAGACTCCGTTAAGATCGTAAAGTTCTATTTTTACTAACCGAGTTTACACAAAGCGAGCTTCAGCCTTATTTGGTAGATTGAAGTACCTTGACTTAGCATAAGAGACGATATAAGATAGCAGGAATTGGTATTATGTGTTTATGGACACTAAACCACCTGACATTTAAAAAGTGTCCAAAATCAGTTCGCTAAGCAGATCCCATTACGTCACTAAGAATTTCACTGTGAGCATTGACATAATGTCTTCCGTATCGGCATCAGTTCTTAGCTAATTTTTACTCCCACAAACTTATTTAAGCACATGCTTGTGCACATTGAAACGTAAACAGGGGTTACTATCTATCATTTCCTTAGTTAATTTCACACCTGTCGACTCGTTTGGAATTCTGCTATGAGAAATCTTATTTCTTCATCAGTTAAAGGTTGCCTGTCAGCGCCTTTGGATATGAATGAAAAATAAGATAACTTCTGTTCTTGTAGACGTGTGATAAATTCGTAAACATATCAGATAGGTGTAAATGTCCAATCTCTTCGGATAATATGATTGATGTATGACCTTTTTTAACAGTCTAATTTTCAGTTCAGGGGTGCATATATTACACTCCTTAAGTTCTCTCTGAACATCTGTGATAGTTACAATATCCCGTTATCGTATCCAGTCTCTCCGTACCATGTACGAGAACACGTCGAAATTAACGACCCCTAATACTCCGGGGAACAGGGCTGTGATGAATTTCCTGGTGGAAGGAGCCTATTCACACATACGATAAGCCACACCGAGATAATCTGTTTCCATCTTGGATATATAATCCGGGGATGCTAGGAACGTCTCTACCTATACGTTTCTTAGGAATACCGGAAGGAAACTGTTTGGTTTTCTGCTTATCTCAAGGATATAAGACTGTAAATCAAGATCAATATATTTTTTTACGCTAGTTGGGTGTGTATTATAATAATACTACGAATGGCTCCAGTCGATCCTCGCATACAAAGCCTCCCCCGATACGCAATACTTTTTTTGATGGTTCCGACATAATTTCAGTTACATATTCCTTTAATTTCAAAGGTCGTTCTTTCATCATCCATTCACAAATGTTATCATCACAGTCTACCGATCATTATTTTCCTGATAGTCTCATTCCGTATACACGTTAATACTTCATACCTGACAATTCTTATATGATGCGGCCATGAACATATAGTTATCTGTATCGATCAAGACTAGATATTCCCTTATGGAATCACTTCTTTTTTTTATCCTTTCTCACAGCTCTGATGCCCATGCCAAGAATTCTTGCTTTCTTCCAAAATATTACACTTTCTTCAGTTACCTTAATCCATGGCTTGAAAGCCTATTAGAAATGCATTACAAATCTCGTCAACGCTGTACATACTATCAGTGATGATCGTTAAGCCTTTACTCAAGGCTATCCCCGTTAACCTGATCGATAATACTCTGTATTACAAGGTACTTCTACGGTACGTAGGTTGAATATTTATTTCGATCTTAAAACTTACGTTTCAATCCTTACTTGCATGTTCTTATAATGACCCAACAAATTCCATGAGAAGTTAACCATTTATCCCGCCGCACTGCAACGACATTAGTGACCATCGTTCTGTCTTCTACTGATGTGAGCAATAGACTTTTCTTTCATGATAATGATTTTAAACACTATGAAATTAAAGCGCTGCGATGGTGACTACTTCTTCATAACATCTATTTTAAATTGATTCTAAAACTAAGTTCTGAGACTTTTCTAAAACTCTGTCTTAAAATTCTTTACATGTCTTGTAAGTAAGCAGTCATTTAACACATATCGGCTATTGTCGATGATTCTATCACGATCTCAAAAGTTTTATCACCATGCATCAAAATCGACGTTTCTCTTGATGCGACGTTCTTCTCATCGACTTCGCACCAGCTCTCGGCGGGAAAGTAACCACCTTCTTCGATTTCTAATTAGCTAAAGTTAGGGGAAAAAAAACCATGACGACTTTTTTAGGGGGGAAATATAATAGAAAACGCGCCCCTATGTTTTTTGGCTTTATAACATTTGTTGTTCTTTAATCCCCATGCATTGAGGTAGCTTTTTCAAATCACAAGGCATGTACATACAGTGTATCCTCTAGGAAATATTGTTATTAGACGCCATCATGGTAATAATTTTATTTCCTCTTTTTAACGGGGCTGTACGCGTGTGCTAGAAATAGCATTTCCTCATGGGTTTCTACCCTAACAGTTCGCATACTCACAAACTCTGCTGTATCGAATTATTGAACGCATTATGGGCTGCGACTCATTATTAATGTGATTCTTATGCAGTTTCAGAGAAATTTTGAATAAACAATTATTAGATCATTTTATCAACGACATTTTTCGATATTCTTGATTTTTTCAAAGTCAGTGACTACTCAGTTCTTTTTGTTCCACATGTTTCACATTGCTCTGTTTCTTTTTCACTGCATTTGTAGCATACTAACATGGTTACAGCTAGATAAGGAACCATGTCCGTCATCGATCTTCCTGCAGCATCTACCCTAGCATTATGATTATATGTTTCTAAATCGTAGTAAAACGTAAATACGTTTTTACCTTCTGTTTTTTTCTCTTTTATTTTTTTCATGTAACATTTATGTGGACCAGTTTTAACAGGATCATACTTTTCATAACATACATTACACTTTATATGTTCACAATCATGGTTATGGTTTCCATATTTATCAGCTATTTTACTTTCATCACATTTATCACAGATCTTAACTTTCCTGCAAATTTCCCCTTTATGATAGTTGTAACATTCCTCATTATAAAATTCCCTATTACAATCCTTACAGTATCTCTTAGGGGTTAATGCATTTTCCACGTTTCCTTTACAAAGATGTGTGAGGCATTGAGAACATCGATACTCGGGACACTCGCTTGATATATGTTTATGATAATCATCAATAAAAATGTAACATAACTGACAGAAAATAGGTGAAGTATTTTTACGGCATTCTACACTACCTATCGTGGACTTAATTGTATGTTTAGGAAGAGGGTAGTAGTAATGGGTAGTTTTAAAATCAAAACCTATTACATATAAAGGTTTTTTACGGTCCTGTTCACGAGGTAGATACATTACATGGAATTTTTCATCTGCATCGTTACGGTATACGTATATTCTACATTGTAGCACACGTTCAATTATCTCGAACTTAGCAGCACCTAAGGGTTCATTATATATTAAACCGCAAGCGTTAGCTATTTGTACACCTAACTCATGTATAGTTGAAGGCCAATATAGAGATATTTGATGAGGCTTTTGACGGTTAGGGTTTCTTTGTTCTTCCTGAAATAATTTATAGCAACAAGCTATAGCTCTAAATCCACAACCTCCCTCGTACTCGATACCGTCATAATTACTTATTCTTAACCGTACAGTATTCAAATTTTCTTTCGGGAAATTAACTTTGAAAGGTATAATAGGACCATTACCTTCAACATCATGCGCTACCTGTACTTCAACAATGAAATCGCTGAATGTAGCTTTATCTCCCGATTGAAAAGCTGTTATTAAACGACCCGTTAAGTAACAAACCAAATCCTCTCTATCCATTTCAGCGTAAGGGATATTTACATGATACTCATTCCTACCTCCGTCATTGAATGTAAACCATACACGAATGTCTAGCTTCTCTATGTGAACTATTCATTTCTTATAATGAATTATATATACGTCTGATGAATCTCTGAAAGCAAACCCGTCTATATGCCCTATCCTTGCTTGCAAAGACGGCCGTAGCTTCATCACCTGACCCTATATTTTGGCTGTATTCGCCATATTCCTCCAGATTCTTCGTACATATGAATGCTCTCGGTTCACTATTAGTTCAGTGTTGATATTAGAACCCTCCCTACTGCATTATCACCCCATTACATCAGTTAAACACTTTTTCGATTATATCTTCAGCGTCGCAGCTAGACATCAGGACAGGTGCGGTTTATTTCATATCTCTGTGAAAAAGAGAAAAACAATCATATGTTATAGTATATATATATATATATTATATATATACTATATATATAATAATATAAATATATATACGTATATATAATATATATTATATATATATATATATACATTATAATATTAAATATAGTATAATGATATTATATATATATATAGATATACTATTATAATATATATATTTATATATAGATATATATATATATCTGCTGCAAACATATCAAACATTCATCTGACAAATATCATCCAACATAACACACAAAAACACACACAACACCTTAACCTGTTCAATTAGAAGGGGGGAAATATTCTCATGTACACTGGGGTGCAAGGGGTTGAACAGCAGATGTGGTCGGCCTTATGTCCTCAGATCGAAATTCCATAGCTGTTTAGAACCTGAAGTCATCGATGAATTTGGGCTGTCATGGGATTACAGTTCATATATTCTTTCAAATGTCCATATTACATTGGAAGACCGAGCCGCTTAATCGGATTCGATCTGCCATGACGATTTATTACGCTTCTAGCCTCTCTCTGCTTATTATATCGCACATGCGTGTTTTATGCCTTGATTCTCTCGTTAGATAATCAATTCGATGAAATAATACTATATTATATATATGTTATTTATGTAGTATATCTTATAATTTAATATTATTATATAGTATTATATGTTTTTATTATAATCATATATATAGTATTATATACTATATAAATATATATACATTATATAGTAATATATATAGTAAATATATCCTGTATACTATGATATATATATGTCGCTCGCTGTAGTGTGTGTGCTGTGTGCTACTTCATTATAGAGTATTAAATAAAATACTCTCATTTAAAGGAATGAAAGTGAAATATGAACTTACCCCTCTTTTGATGTTCGACAATGGATGTTTAATGGTTTCATCAGCGTTGTTGAGTTGTGGAGGGGTAGTACGAGATGCGGTCGGGAATGCCCAATCGAATGCTGATTCCACCCAATAGCTGATCGCTGATTAGTTTGAAAGATTCAGAGTTTTTTAGAATAGAGGTCTTACAGTCTTACTGGTTTATTACACTGACCCACTAACCGCTTAAGCCCTAGATTTAGCTGTTCATTCTTCAACTGGGCTTGAATTTACGTTCTCTTGCTTTAGAAACAAGTTTTAGGACGATTCGATATATTGGACTCTATAAGATTCTCTAGGTCTCTTCAGAGGTGTTGTTTGTTGTTCTTGTAGTTGTTGTGTAGGAGGATTGCTTAGGTATCTATCAGGGAACACCTGGTGTTTACTTTGCAATCTTCGATTTTGATTTTGTACAGTTTTTTACATGCCGGTTATGTCTACGTCCTCTCGCTCGATATAATTAGGTCTGCTTTATTCAGGTATTCAATACCTCCACTAACACACAAACTTCACACCTCTTCTGAAACGTCATGATTTCTCGTTCTTTGAAACATGGATTGAAATGTATATTTTTAAAGTGTTTTAAAATACAGTTAATACAATTTAATTAGAACGTAATAAAAAAATTTTTTTTTTTTTTTCTTTTTTTTTTTTTTTTAATTCATATTATGTTTAGTTTTAACGTTTATTATGAAAATAATTTTTAAAAAAATATGGTTTAAAGAAACAATAATTATTATTTTAAAATGTCAAATAAATTTAGAATAAATAAATATTTTGTATAACTTACGCTAAAGTTTGAAAGTATTTTTCTGGCAAATTAAAAATCTCGAATATACGACATTTTTTCTTTCTAAAACTGATGACTCTTGACACTCAAATAACTGTACAGGAATGAAAAAATTTAATGATTACTGATTTATTTATTATTTCCTCCCCTCCAATCTTATTAAGTATTTTAGTATTTTTGTATTATTATTATTATTATATTATATTATTATTTATTATTATTATTATATTTATTATTATTTATTATTTTAGCCTAAGGAAAATATATAGACGACTACACATGTACTTGAAACTTTGTTAACTACTCTTCAATCTATATGACAGAGAAGGATAAAGGGTATTACAGTTGTGCTGATATCTTTGGCTCCGCCATCTACTGATCAGGATTAGATAAATCAGCTCGTGTCCATGTTCCGATTTGCGTATATATTATATATATATAATATATAATTATATTTATATATAATGATATATAATATAATATACATAGTATAATATCATACTATAATATATATATATATACTACGGACAATACTATATATAGTCTAACATATATTCCTCTCTATATTATACATATATATGTTTTTTTTAAAAAATGAATGAACATTTAGCTTAGTTTAAAGAGTATGATGGTGTGTAAAATTCTTATTCCGCAAAGTCTTCCATGTCTTGTTACAGGCGCTACGGGTTGTGGAAACATTTCATGGTTGTTAAATATTCTTAGAGATAAAAGAGATTTTTCTCACCAAAACCAAACAAAAAAATATATGTTCATGTTTATCAGGAAAAATTTAAATTAATAATAATTAGACTGATTCAGTTTATGAAGGAATTTACAGATGGTTAATCATTGGATATAATCACGGCTCATCAAATTTGTATATACTAGAATGATTTAATGCATTGAAGTGAATGAAAGAAGTAGCTGATAGTTACTGATATCTCATCTATTAATATCTGGTTTTATCCCAGCAACATTTTTCATCCGAATGAATATATGAGGATTGTATCTTTAAACATCATATCTTGTTGTTGTGACACGTCACGTTGGGATTGTAGTCAGATTAATGTGTTAAAGCTAATCAGATGTTTCCTTCTCAGTAAAAGAAGACTTTTTAGAGTGTATATAATAGAATGTTAATTTCGAAAACTCATGTGTTATTTAAGGTGTTGAAACTTCCATCCTAAAACATACATAAGAATTTTTTATTGAGACAAACTAAATTCATACCTCATGAGATAGAAACGTTATTTTTACATCCCCAAATGTTGGATGAAAAATGATTTACATGTTGAGTAAAAAATACTATAACAAAACTAAGATGAAAAGAAGAAGAAATATTTTAAAGTACTGTTTATCCGGTGTGTAAAGCGAGCATATGCTTAAATCTTATTAAAAAGAATCGTTCCTACCTTAAATCATAAAACAGAAAGCTTAAGTTGCGGCACACGAGCAAGATGGTCTTACAACTGTGTAGGAAGAACGTAAGAAAATTCAAGAAATTTTCAATAAGAAAAAGAAATTACTTCAGGAAAGTGTGGAGAGGTGTATTTCTGACCTTTGTATGTTCTCATCGTTACCAATCTTGACTAAACTAGTAACGGGAGAGTGAAGTGTAGATAAAGTATGAGGAAAGCCGTAGTTCTTCCTTTCGAGATGTATCAAAAGCTTCAGAATATTTCCTTACAGTCAACACCCTCAGCAACAACAACGAGAGTTATAACATCTCAACTTCGTATCTATCACTTTACAAGATCGACGGTAATGAACAATTATGTATTATCGAGAAGGATTTAATTGTAATTTTTAAATTCAGCGAATAGGTATGTTAGATGAATAAAGAGAGTGAGAATACAACTGTTTTACAGAGATTTTAGATTAAGGATGAATACACCAGTAGCTGATTATACAAAGCGGATTCTATAAACGTGTCTTCTCATAGTAAGAATGACGAAGGACATCGGTTAATGAAAATGAGGACCTAATAAAAGAGTAAGACTTTACTACCAGTAATAGAGGAGGTTTGTCTGCCCCATTCTCGATTTAAAACAGAGGTATAGCATTATATAATATGGTTAGAAGAGACAATTCATATGGGGATGACCCTAGGTCATAATTCGTAATAAACGGTTCAGTTGCTTAGTTATAGGCAGCATAAATATTGTAGATGTTAGATCTGGTTTATCACGGTGAATTGATGAAATACCTACGGCATTGGACAAATTCAACATGACTTCAGCTTAGTAATTTCCCAAGAAGGTTTAATTCAAAATAACAAAGATTAACGATCCTACGACTGACATATTCCTTCCTTCCTCGTTCCTTCCTGTTCTAAATGTAAGGAGGGTAAGAAACCCATCAGGTTACTCTTCAAGACGATAATAAACGGAATAGCTGGAAACGTGTTACCTTTCTATCTGCGAAACTGCGATAAAAAGCTAGATATATCACGATATGTTGCTTCGAGATGTAGATAACACTAACAACATGATGTTTTATTTCATTCGCTCGAAAACTGTGAAAAAAACGTATTTGGATTTGATATAGCCGGAGATGAACATTAACCCTAAATGTTTAGTCGATGTGTTGCTGTTGATAGGTTCATTTCGACTCCGCCTATTTTTCTTCATGTTATATAAAGTAAGACACTGTGAATAAATCTTCAGTTACACTCTAGCACTGAACATTACTTAAAATGCTCTCAGATTAAAGACGTTCGCATTAAACATATACAAACATGGCGAATCGATCATACCTAAAGGAGCAGCTTCTTATGTTGATCGCGTAACGGAGACCCATGTCCTGAACGTATATAACTGAAGATACGCCTTCAAATATGTTCAAATAGGACTTGATACATTTCATGTGAGGATCTTAAAAATATTAAGGTATGGATGTTATCATAGTATTGGAAACAGGCACAGAATAAATTACTATTCATCAGTTAACAACGAGTGGGAGTGAGTGTTTCAGGAGGTCCGACACTCATTTACCAAAAGTCTCTTAATTTAGTTTTCTCGCTATTCACCATAGACCAATATTCGAAAAGGTGTGTCAATAGTAACTATGATGGCGATGAAGCAATCAGGGTATTTATAGAAGGTCTCCCTCTCGTTTTGTTCATTGTCGGTCGCTGAAGCGGTTATAGCTATGAAATTTATTAACTATATCGTGTGAACAAGGTAGAGAAGAAACTTATTTCGCTGTTACTTATTTTAACGCACGCTTGATCTTCTACCCAACGTTAGATGTTAATTGATGTGTCTATATTTTGTTTTTTATTTTTCAAGCTACATAGTTGAACTTGGTGTCTACTTAACTTGGCAGTTAAGAAATGTCTAAAATTCAGTCTTTTCGATGAAGAAATTTGTGAGAACGAGAGAAATATAAAAATCGTCTGGGGAGGAGTAACACTTCATATACAGCTAAAGTAATCTGCATTATACCATTACTATGACAACGGTAGGAAGGACGAAGCGAATTCTAGAACAGTTATATGCACTCTTAAATCTCTCTACAACAAAAGATCTGTCCGCTGTTTAAAATTATTTTTTATGTGGTTATATTGTTCTGGCTATTTTTTTACAATTATATTTTATATATATAATAATATATAGTATAGTAGTATCTTAAACTATATATATATATATCAATGATAGTAGCTATAGTATATATATATATATTTATATATATAGTATATAATATATATAGATATATATTATATAGGGCTCAAAGTAGTCATATAATATATATACAAGCGTATATATATAATATAAATATATATATATCTGTAAACAAATTTTGTTTTTAAACTGCTTTAATAATGTAATGTATATGAGAAATAGCTTTAATTTAGAAGTTAGTAAAATAGGTGAAGGTTAATCTTTTGTATTTTACATGTGTTTTTATATTATAACTCTTTCAAGCCGATATATACCCATATTATATTTATATTATATATATATATATATACTTACATATATTATATGTATATATATATATAAATATATTAGACTATATATAACTATTATTATTAATATATACCTATATATAGTGGGGTATATTAGTACTTATAGGTATATACATGATTCTGTATTTATTCGTGTATCATAATGGACTCGCTAAGAGCGCAAGGTTGACAGATATTACTGTTGACTTGAAAGATGCCTACAGTTATGGACGTTTTCACAGGTTGCTGTCAAAGTTTCCAACCCACTTGAGTAAAAAACAGTTGAAATGGAATCAATTTAGAAGTGCGAAGAAGCTTTACTTTACATAAACTTATCCGATCGAAATTTCTACCAACCCGGAAACACATGAGCCTCACATCTCTAGATTTAATGGCTATTGGCAGTTAGATAGTTACGGAAGATTAAGTTTACAGTTTTATTAAGATGGGTGTATGAATTACATTCTTTTTACTATGATGATCGTGCTTTATCTAAGATACTTATGGTAAAACGCTCATTAAGATTATAAATAGCTACAACGTGGCGATGCTACAGCAGTGAATGAGAATTATAAATGACGATGGCAGATACCCAAAATTGTAGATAAAGGATCTGAATTTTTGGTAGAGAGTTTCAAGAAAATATTATAGAGTATGATATAGTATAGAATTCAAGGACCTCATGGCACGAACAATAATGCTGGATTGAGACAAGTCAGTTCAGCGTACAATCAAAGATTAATGACGATTAATGCATAAGAGTAGTTGTACTAATGAGCGATGGAACGTTACTTTTTAGATATATGTGATATGCTTGGAACGATTTAGTGTTCTATTCGTCTACAAATAGAATCCTTTTCATAGAATATATGAAACACAATCCTATAGATATGTTAAGATAAAGATACCCTTGTAGTAGAACCTGAACGTAAAGTTTGTAAATTTAAGATAAAAGCAGGGATAAAAGTGAATGAACTTAACGTTAAGAGTTCTTAGACTGAGCGCGAAAGTTTAGAAAAGGATATTGAAGGCGTTGGTAGAGAGTTTTTTAAGTGGTATGTTATTCGTGATTGTTCAGTGAAAAGCTTATAAAAGTATATTTTATCCTTGAAAGAACACTAGTGAGCCAGCAACTCGGTAAAGGAGGATTTTATAACAAGAACATAACAGAAAATACGCGTTTCCCTGAACTAATTGTGATACATAATATTTAGATAAAAGAATCTGTATGTCTCTAGAAAGGGAAAGTAGATAACAACAGTATCTGGTGAAGAATGATAGGTTATGTCGTGTACAGTCTATACTCTTATTCAAAAAGCACGTCTGAGAATCTATTAAAAACAGTTAATTCATCGTTGACTATTACAATCATGGAACAGCAGTGCCAGATCCTTTTATTGATCTTACACATCTGCCATTCTATCGGCATCGCGCAGGATTCATCGCTAGCTAATAAGTTGTATTCGATATCAGAGCTACACATAATCCGTCGTAGCAGCTAGCGACATCGAGGCTTTATCGAGAGCTAGGATTATGTCTGAAATGATTAGTTCGTCAGCTGTTTAGATGGATACGAAGAATGTCCTCACGCTCGTCGCCCTGGTTAATGGTATTAGATCTAGCAGAAACTACTTGTTAAAATCTTATATTAAAAGTTAAATCAAACACATATGTCGAATTCGTAAAACCGTACAACAATTAAAGGTTGTGAGTTAGTTTCTATGAAACATTCGTTTCTGAGACCCAGGGGATACGATATACGGCTCATACTCAATGAAATCCATAGTGTATTTCAGAATACCCAGTTTTGACGGTAATTAAGATATGAATAAAGATTTAATATAATATATATTAGTTATAACTACCCAAGGGATAGACAGATGTACTAATCACTTTTAGAATCGCACAAGTCAGGAATGAAATTAGAGAAGACCTGAGTATTCATCTTAAACGTTCAGATTGTTGTCTCGGAAATGATGTACGATGACACGAAGCTGTCAAATAGAACATTATACTGTTCCCCCTTTAACTCTATTGAACGTATTAATGAATACATAATGCACTCTCTCATCTTCTACACTAGCATACTTGAACATGCTTAACGATTCTCAGAATTATCATCTCAATATATATATTCTTGATTCCTTGGGATGAGTTACCAGATCAAGGGGATGCAAACATACTGTTTACCACCCGAATATAGTCAAACATCAACATGTTATGAGATACACTGGCGTGCAGATTTTTTAAGAGCTGTAATTCAATCTCCTCATGTCGACTCTATTATCATTTTCTCGCCCAAGCGACTCAGCATTACTTTACTCTTGACTGCTCGATCACTGCCATCGGTTCGTATACGAGAACTGTATATATAAAGCAGATACGAGGTAAGACCACATATTACATTACAAAGTCGGAAAGGTATTGCATGTCAGGTTCATATAGAAGAAAGATGTGAAAAATGATGTATGTAGACTCATTTTTTAAACGCCCAACGCGGAAATCGGAGAAATTATTTTCTATCTATAATATCATGAACGATGTGTAAATGGTTGTTATTTAGATCGGTCAACTTATATTACTAAGATAATGATAATAAACTACTAATTACTTCATATCTATACTGTTTTGTTCACTACGAGAAGTAGTATAAACTGATTAGAAACGCCTTAGACGAAATAAAAATGTACGGCCCCGCGATAGAGGTCTTTGTAGAGTCTAAGATGACCAGGCGAGGGTATGGATCTTGGGAGGTTTTTCGCTAATAATTTAATTTGCGGAGCGTGTATACTCTATATTAAACGAAAGCACGTGAATAATATAGAAAAAAAGCTATTCGATTACAGGAATTGCATCGCCGTAAGTAACCCGTCTAGCAGGAGAGCAGCTACCTCGTCCGCTTTATAAGGCTCGCCTTACAGACTAGCTATCAAGATTGAGAATGTGGACGACTTCTGTAACGCGAAAAATATAGCCGATGAACGTTGAAAGGTCGAGGTATAGGAGTCTACGGTAGGCAAGAACAATAGGAAAAACCTGATAAGAAGAAACGGGAAAGGAATGAGAATAATAGTAAAAAAGACATATCAGTGAAGAGAAAGAAGAGAGGGGAAGAAGAAGTAGGTCATGAAAACAATGAAAAAAGGCTCGAAAGATAAAAGACCAAAAAATCTCGAGGATATTTTGATGTTGTAACTTTCTTTTTTCTATACTATATATTATATATAGTGTGAGTAGTAATAGTAATTATAAATTACTGTATATATGATCTATAATCATATACTTATTATTCATTACTAGTGTATCTAGTTAGTATACGCTTGTGAGGATGAGTAGTTAGTGTAGTGAATAAGTAACTCATATTATAAGCTCATATAGTAATATATATAGTATTAATATATAATTTAGCTTTCACTCTTATTTTAATTAATAATACTATTATGATAATAATCTGTATTTCACCATATTTATTCATTTTACAATTTTCACACTTTTTATATCTATATTTATATTAATATATAACTTATACGTATTAGTAGTATAAGTAGACTATGTATAGGCGTGACTGCAGCATTCCATATCGCCGAGTCATGGTTATGATAACTAATTAGATATACTAGTATATTTATTACACATATTATATATATTATTATAATATATAGGATACGTTATCTGATAGCTCCAGATTCTACAGTACTGATATATGTTACATTGCGCAACCGTCTTTTAAAATGCATCACTATGATATGGACTGTGGTTTGATTGTAATTGTTTCTTCATCATTTAGACTCTGTATCTTTCTATCGCCAGATGCATTTCCTTATTCTGCTATATCAGCTGAAGATAGGTTATGTATGGAGTGAGACTGATCTCTCCCTTCTCGGCTGAACCACACACAGATCGACAGGATGTCTGTGAATCCATGCTTTCATTACCTATTCAACCCCGGTACATTCTAACCATTATGATGTTCCCTTCGAATTCCATATTCAGGAACTTTCCTTGATTTATATTCTAGATCCCTTCAGCTGTGGTTATATATAATTGAACCAATGGTCGTACGAGAATGTGGCGAAATCGATCCTTACTACAGGAGACTGAGCTATCAGTTAGCAGTAGTCCAATAGTTCATTGTCCTATACTTGTTTTATACAATCGATGCTAATATCTATAATGAAAATCTATTGTTACAGAGAAAACATCAGTACCGCACATTACGGCTACAGAAATTTGGAATACGAAATTTATTTAAATTTTCAGACGATGCTAAACAGATGTTCTCTAAACGTGTGGATTTCTATATAAGTTTCCTAAGGATCGCCAAAGACAGTATAGATAAGCGGGCAAAACGATGAGCAAAATACACATGAATTTAACGGGTCGAGGTAAATTGGCCGTATATTTGTCAAGGAGAAGCTATTTACCAGGGGTTGAAATTAAATCAAACTGGCAGAGCGCAGTCGAAATCTGCCATTAGCGTGTAAATTCTATAACAGCGTCATCCCGTCAAATCACCTTTTAACCTGTTTTTAACATTATTAGAATTGCTTATCTCTATGTAGAAAGGTGAAATTAATTACGCCCAAGACATCTAGAAATTGAAAAAATGTCTGCTGACACTAGTACAAGCCAGCGCTATCCTATCGGCACAGGGCACATCAGCGGAACGTATATATTAAAGCACGTTCACACTAGCACGAAGACCCGAACTATGCGGCCTCCTCCTCCCTGCCTCATAGATAAAGTACGTGTGGAAAACAAAGTTAACTTTACTGAACTTTGACTACGGTCTTCGATACTTACTCATTTTCCTACAGTATTGTAAAATGGGAATTTGCCACATTCAAACTTATATTTCGGATGATTCAAGTATGTGCTTCGGTTCATAGGTCAATATGATGTCGTTCACTTTTCAAATTTGAACGCTTTTGATAGTAAGAGCAGTGTCAGGTTTACATGTAAACTCGGCATCCCTTACGGTGAGCCTTATGATACATTACAGCTAAGCAATAAACTGAAACGCGGTTGTTGCACAAGAGCATTTTTTATGAATTTAATGCTACATCTGTTCCACTGTGGATAGTCAGTGATAATGGATATATAGATAGATCTTGATAGAATATCGCCGAAGGAATAGTAATCATAGATACACGCATTCGAGCGTTATCAGCTGATCAGATCTTGGAGTTTTTGGCGTCTATCATTTTAAATGTAAATAAAACGAAGGGTATAGTAACTTGAGTGCTACGTGTAACATTGCGATTAAACCTTCCATGGCAACCCGTTAATGTGGTTGTATATCATTGATTTTCACAGATCATAGTATTAGGATCGTTAAATAGTCCGATAATTGTATTGTCGTGAATCGTATCTAAAGTACTGTTAGTTCACTCAATATTCAATAAAAACCCATCACAATTACAAATGTATGAATGAAGCATGGAAATAAAAACTGTGTTTAAAAAATGAGAATCGTTTTAGAGGGGTTTTTGCTTTAATGAGAATGACAACAGTCAAGAGAGAAGGCAAAGGGAGTATCAGGTTTTTATACACCTTCTTCAATCGAATGTTAGCGTATGGACACTGTGATAGCTGTATTAGAACTAGAAATACACTCATAATGTTTATCTGATTCGGATTGCTTTAGGATATATCAAACCAATATTATATTGTAATCGTAAGGTACGTATAACTCTTTCTGAATAGACTACTCTCCCGAATATATAACTAGATTTACATTAAACTTTGGCTCCGTCCTATTCCATACACCCTTTATCTCGAATTCGTTAATGTGTCTCGGTATTTGTCTTTATTTGTTTGTCATGTTTTTTATGGTAATCGTTGAAACGTACAATTGCGGATAATTATAAGATTTCGAACAGCAAAATCTACATTAGAACGATTTTCTCGTACAAATTAGTGATGAACTTGCTGAATTATAACATACTATATATTATATAGTAGCTACTATTCCATATATCTAGTATAAATATAATATTATAGATATTTATATATATATATAAGTACTAACTCTTTATTATAATAAATTATATATATATATATATTATATACTATAATAGCTATATATATTTATATATATATAATATATAGTATTATAATATATAATCATCATATCAATACATCACGATATAACTAATATATACTCATATAGTACTTATCATATATACTATAATATATCATATCATAAATTTATATATATCATAATATATATATATATATATGTATAGTATAAGTATATATATATATATAGCTATATTATGTATTTATATATATATATTATAGTAATATAAGTATATATTATACATAATGATATATATATATATACTATATATCATATTATATATAATACATAGATATATAAAATTACTATACTAATAATTATGTATTTACTTAATATTATAACTAAAATAACTGTGGAATAAAAAGTATGTTATTGTGTTATGTATATGAGTTTACCTTTAATATGATCTTATGATATATATAATTATATATATAATATATATAATATATATAGTAATATTTATACTATTATTATATATATATATTATAATATATATTATACTATACTATATATATATCTATATATATAGAAATATATAATATATATATATTATACTTATATATACATATATATATATATAATACTATATATATATATATATATATAATATAGTAATATATTATATATATAATATTATAGTACTATATATATATATATATATATAATGAGAAATCAACGCTATAACATTATTACAAAATGTAAAAACAAAAAAAAGAATTTTTCCATAAAATTGAAGTACTCGGAAAGTTATGACACTTACAGAAAACAAAATTACATATTTGGATTCCAGCATTAAGCTTTATTACAAAAATGTAAGAAAAATACATAAAAAAAAAAAAGAAAAAAAAGAAAACTGAGGGTCGTATAATCGGACACAAGGTTCTATATATTTAGATCATATTCTGTGGTGTGTTAGTAATATACAACACAATAGCCTCTGGTGTGTTAGTAATATACAACACAAATATGTTAAAACTGATGGTGTCGTACAACTAGCCTTCGCTATATAATCGTATATATATAAATATATATCTAGTATATATATATATATATATATCATAGATATATATATAATATATATATATTACTACTTATATTATATATTCTATATACATATATACAATATACTATATACAATAGAAAGGTTATAATCATAGCTATTATTGATATATATGTATATTAAATATATTAATAATCTATAATGTATAGTACTTATTTATAATAGTATACCTTATTTCATTCATATCATTATTACTAGTTAATTATAATTATGTATATATAATATATATAATATACATATATATTATATATATAGATATTCT
>JABUQX010089245.1:30000-33128 GCA_015478945.1 Trachelipus rathkii | reverse complement strand
GCATTGTGCCCGTTCAAGGTGGGTGTTGTACCGTTTCGCATTTATCGATGCGTTACTTTCGCGTTTTTCGTGCCACTTCCTCTCTCATTGCTTGTAGTTTGAGGAAATTACGAACAAATCGCAGTGATTACTAAATAATTTTGCTTATTTCTTTTGTAGTGATATACATTTGGTAACCAAATAAACAATAATATCAATAATAATAATATACAATAAACCAATAATAATAATAATAATAATAATAATAATAATAATAATAATAATAATAATAATAATAATAATAATAATAATAATAATAATAATAATAGCAACTAATGATATTTTTAATATAACATTAATAATAATAATAATAATAATAATAATAATAATAATAATAATAATAATAATAATACAATAATAATAATAATAATAATAATAATAATAATAATATAATATTAATAATAATAATAATAATAATAATAATAATAATATTAATAATAATAATAATAATAATAATAATAATAATAATAATAATAATAATAATAATAATAATAATAATAATAATAATAAGCAATAATGATAATAATATCGATATGAAAGCTAACATTTATAACGATAGTTGCTAATCATAAAGATAAAGTATAATAATAAATTATTATTATTATTGTGTGTATTATTGTGTGACCGACCATTGACCAAACCAACCAGCCGACCAGCCAGCTCTGTCTATGATTATATTATTGTTCAATGACGGCCATTATTATTGTCTTTTGTAATATTAATGTCGTATGTATTGTGTGTAATATTATTATGACAATGCTAATAATGATTTTTCATGTTATCTTTATTGTAAATGTATTTTGAAGACTGCAACCAGCTTTTTAGGGACTTATCAATAGAATAAATATTGAAATTGCCAGAAATTATGAAGATAGATATGTAAAGAAATTCACAGAATTTTTATATTAATGATGAGTTGCCTTTCTTGGAAATAAATTTCTTTGCAGCAAACGTTATCGAAAACATCATTTAAAAGGTCTGTTGTAAAAACTATATATATTTATCACAAGGGTGTGGTTAAGGAAGGAATCAGGAAATATATATTATATATATGTATATATATATATATATCTTTGCTGCTATAATATACTTAACATATATATATTTTATAACACTATATATATATAACATATATATATATACTGCTTATATATATAATAACTTAACAACGCTTATATAACCCAGTAATAACCATATATATATGCTATTTATATATGCATATATATACTATGCCCTTTCTATACTATAACTGCTGCTTTGCTATGCTACCTTGTAACAACATATGTATAATAATATATATGGCATATATATAACACCTGCGCCAACTATATGCTATACTATATATAGATAAAACTAACTCCTTGACTGATTCTTCTCTTACCAGTTCGATCCGGACGCCGCGACGATTGCCAAGCGTGTTACCGCACTCATGTTCACGACAAGCGAAAGATACGCGACTTAAACCTATGAAGAGTGCTCATTAAAAGGACCGCCTATTTCAGGACAGATACCTCAGCCACGCATCTCCGCACCTCGGGTCCAGGTATCTGTCTGACATAGGCGGTCCTTATTTCTATTGAATAGAGCACTCTTTGCGGTTAGTCGCGTATCTTTTAACTGTGCGTGGTCAGTGAGAGCAGCGCCAACGGCATACCGTTCGGCCGGGGATCCTAATGTCCTGTTGATGAAAAATCGATTATTTTTTGCTATCTCTCTCAAATTGAACTTGGTTTAAATTGCGGTATTTTGCTTATAACTTGTAATATATATATATATATATATATATACTATATATATCTATATATATATATATATAATATATATACATATATATATATATACTATATATATATATATATATATATATATATATATATATATATATATATATATATATATATATATATATATATTAAGAATTACAAACATTCTTTATATTTATTTATATATATATATATATATATATATATATATATATATATATATATATATATATATATATATCAGAGAAGACTCACCGCACTCGCGCTCCTCGCGCTCAACACGAGAAAACATTAAAAAATTTTATAATGTTACGATAAAAAATTTTCTTATTTTTTTTATTATTACATAATAAATATAAAAGATTATGACAAATTAAAACGAAAAATATAAGTATAACCCCTATTAAATAACGCTTTTAACCCATTAAAAATGGAGGCATCTCTGCTCAAAGAGGAGAGCGGGGAACGTCGGACGGTTTCCGAATTCTGAATTTGCAGTACAAAATTTGTTTATAAATAGTGTTTATAATATGTTTAAATACTATACATTATAAATATATACTTTTATAACAAATAATATTTAATAAAATAATTAAATTAATTTAAAAAATTCTAAAATACTTAAAAATAATGAAAGTTAAATTATTATAGTATTATTATAATTATTATAAATATTAGCTAACCATGAACAACCAAAGAAAACGTTTTACATAAAAAGCATAGAAAACTTTTGGGAATATCTTGATATATATATATATATATAAAAAAATATTTAAATATATATATATATATATATATATATATATATATATATATATATATATATATATATATATACTATATATATACTATATATATACTATATGTACTACATATGTATCAAATATATATATATATAATAATATATATCTTTTTCATATAGCATATATATATATAGTATATATACTTCATGCTATAACTTTTCTTAATAATAATATATAACAACAATATATATACTTATAACCAATAACCCAGTATATATATATATATATGCCTGTATATCGCTTATATGAATAACCAACCAACAACCATACTCAACATAACATATGTATATATATATATAACATGTAATAACATATATATATATATAACGCTGGTAACACTTGCTGCTGAGTCGCCTGCCTTACTGCCTATATATACTGTAATATAACAGAGAGAGAGAGAGAAAACGAGTGGTAAAAGTTTACTGGGTCGCCTGATATATATATATGTAATATGTATATACATATATAACATATATATATATATATATATATATATATATATATATAATATATATATATATAT
>JABUQX010089245.1:0-25000 GCA_015478945.1 Trachelipus rathkii | reverse complement strand
ATGAGAGTTAGTTAAGAAGTTTCAAAGATCTTAGATAGAATACAGAGTGAGCTATGGGGGCGATGGTTAAAGCACCGCTTTTGCCGAATAGGTTGGTTATGTGCATTAGCACCAACTGAGGAGAGATGCTTGAAATATTGAACATAGAGAGTATAGTTTGAACGAGGGGTCCGGGAGGTCGGCACATGAAACATTCCCTCCAATATATCTTTATATATATATATATATATATATATATATAATAACACACTGCTCTTAATATATATATATACTATAATATATATATATATATATACTCTGCTATATATACCTGCTATATACACCTGTAAAACATGAAATATTAAAAAAAGTATAAAGAAGATTAATATAAAATTTACACAAGTAAATTTTCCACCTGGATTATTATAAAAAGCTAAAACCAATGGGTTAGGTTTCACTAAATTAGGTTAAGTTATGTCAGATTAGGTTAGGTTATTGAATAAGTGTTTTATAAAATATTTTTAGGTTTAATAACTTTATTTTAATATTCGGTCAAATGCCAGGCTGCCAAATGTCATTACATCAAAATTCAGTCGGAAAATTGTCTGTCTTAAAATTTATAATTCAAACCTCAAAGGCATTGCCCCATTTGAATAAGAAACTTTTAATAGCATGATTTTTCCTAATGATAAACATAAGGGATCTAAATAGCGTTTTCATATACGTGGGTCAATGGCTTTACAATTGCTCTATTTACTTTTATATTTATGATCAATTAATTTGAATGATCTTCACAATCGTACATCTTGAAATGACGTGTTTCTCTCTTGAAATGACGTGTTAATATCTTGAAGTGAGGTGTTTCCATCTTGGAATGACGCTTCTCTATCTTGAGATGACGATTTTCTATCTTGAAATGACGTGTTTTTACCTTAAAGTGAAGTTTCCATCCTAGAATGATGTGTTTCAATCTTGAAATGACAAGTCTCTAACTTGAAATGACCTGCTTCTATCTTAAAGTTAGGTATTTCCATCTTGAATAACAAGTTTCTAATAATTTCAAAATATTTTTTTTTTTAATATAACAAATTTTCATTAGTTTTGAAATTCCTTGTTTTTTTTAATAAAATATTTAACTTCTAAAATACGTCTTTTTGCTTATATTGTCACTTATTACAAATATAACATATCTTGAAAAGGTCGAATGGTTTTCCTTTAAATTTTTCAACATTGTAGAATATTGGCTTAAAAGTTCTTATATACTTGAGTTTTAATCCGGTATTTTTCAGCATTCTGAATATAAAATGGTGTTTCGGTGAAATGCATTTAAAAAAGCACTATAAGATGAATTTATTATTGTTTTATGTGTTGTTTAAATTGACGTTTTTTTAAGTGATAATTTTAAATTATATGTTTTTTCTATACCAAATGTACTTAGTGTTTTTTTGAAAACTGTTTTTTTTTTTTTTTTGTTTTTTTTAATAAAGAAATTAACTTTAAAATATCGTATGGTTTCTTATTATATTTCACATTTTACAGATGTAATTTAGAAGCTCTTGAATAAGTACTTGATTTGTTGCTCCTAAATTTCAAACAATTTTGAAAATTATTTGTATTTTCTTAAGATTGAGTTTTTATATGTATTTGATTAATTTATTTAGCATTTTGAAAAAATAATCGTGCTTTTTCATTGAATGCACTTTCTTTTCAAGAAGCAGAATAAGTTCGAACTTTATTAATTTAGCTTTAGGTGTCTTGAAATTACGTTTTTTAATGAAGATTTTTAATAATTTTGTTTTTTTAATCATCCAAAGATTATACCAAGCTTGTGAAAACCTGTTTTAATTAAATATAATTTTTATTCTTCTAAATTATTCTTTACTTAAGTTGTTAAATTTTCTAACATTCCCAAATTGATACTGTTTTCTTAAAAGTAGCGATTTTTTCGCTAAATTTCATACCGAGCTTTGAAATTATTTGCGAATTTTCTTAAATTGTGAGTGTTTAGGGTATTTTCAGCTTTGAATATATATATGTATTATGTGTTGTCTATCTGAAAGGGTTCATTATCATATATAAAGTCTATGAACTAAGTTAGAATATTTATTAATTGTTTTTAGTGTTTTAATTAAGATTGTGTACGTTATTTCTTAATTGAAATTTTTTCATAGATTGTTTTTTATATACTCTAAATTGTTTTCATTTTAGTTGTGAAAACCTTGTTTTAATAATAATTTGAGAGGAATATGAACTAAACTTTAATCGCTTTTATTCTTTAAATTGATACACTCAATTACTAGGTTACAAACTATTGTTGTTTTGTTTTTTGGTGGTTTTTTATGAAAAGTACAATAAAAATAAATTTCAACTATTAGAAATTATTATGGTTATAATTCTTAAGAAATTTATTTTAAGCGGTATTTTTCAGCATTTTGAAAAAATAATGTGTTTTTATGAAATGCAATTTCAATAACAAAGCTGCATTAAAAGTGAATTTTTATTAATGTCTAATTTTAGTAGTTCAAAAATTCGATTGGTTTTTTAATTTTGAAATTTCACTGCTTCATTTTCTAAGTATAGTTCAAATATTTTTCTATTAGTTTTGAAAAACTTTCTGTTTTTTAATATCAATTATATTAATGTTAACGGTTCTAGTTTGTTGAAATTAATCGCTTGTTTTCTTAAATTTTCCACACATACATAGATTTTTAGACTCTTTAAAAGTACGGATTTTTATCCTTAAATTCATAGCATTTGAGATTATTAGTGAATTTGGTTATATTTACTTTTAAAGATTGAGTTCTTTATCTGTGTATTTATCAGCCTGTGAAAGAATACAGGTGTTTTCTGTAATGAATATGGCAATTTCTAAAAAGCAAAAAGGCGAATTTATTATTTAATTTTTATCGTGTCTTAAGATTAGTTGTTTTAATGAAATTTCATAGGTTCTGTTTTTATATTAATTCGGACATATTGTCCATTTATGTTGTGACAATTTACCTTTTGTTATTTTTGAATATAATAATTTGATCGTATATAACTTGGTCTAAAATTTAATTGCCTTTTTCTTAATTTTTCTTACATTTATCGAGGATTGTAGAATTCTCTTAAAAGTACGATTTTTCTAAATTTATCAACATTTGAAAGTATTTTGGTAGTAATTTATAAATTGAGTTTTGTAAGAAGTTATATTATTTCAGCATTTGAAGTATATATATGTGGTTTCATTGTATTATCTCTCTATCTAAAAAACGCAGAAAGTGAGTTTATTAAATATGTTTTAATTGGTTGTCTTATATTGAGTTGTTTTTTTCTTTATATGAAACTTTCAAATGGATCTGTTTTATATTACTCCAAAGTATTTCAATTAGTTGGTTGCAAAAACCTGTTTTTTAATAAAAATTTTTATACATTTCTTTAAAATTATTGTTCTTTTTCTGTAATATTCTCCACATTACAATATTTAGGTGGAACTCTTTAAAGTAGGTTTATTTTCCTAAATTTCAAACATTTTGAAAGTTATATTGGTTAATTATCTTAAATAGATTTGTGAGTTTTTAAACCTGGTAATTTTTCAGCATGTTGGAATAAAATAATGTGTTATTGAAATGCATATTTTCATATAAAGCAGAAAAGTGGCTGAATTTTATAATATCTTATTGGTGTCTTATTATATTGACGTTTTTTTAGCTGATAATTAATTATTGTTTTTTTTATATACCTAAATATTTTCATTATCTGTTTTGAAAACTGTTTTAATAAACATTACATGTATAACTGCTTCTAAAATTGCGCTTTTTTCTTAAATTTTCTTTTACATTACAGGGTTGGGTAATTTATAGAAAATGTAAAAGTAAATACGATTTTTCCTAAATTATCACATTTGAAATTATTCTGGGTATTTTTCCTTAAAATTGGTTTTTAACGTAATTTTCATGCATTTGAAAAAATAATGTGTTGCGTTTAACAAGGTCAATGTTTCAATAAAGTTTATAAAGCAAGTATGAGATTTAGTTAATTTTTTATATGGTGTCTAAATTGTATATTTTTGTTAGGAAAGTTTTCAATATTTTGGTTAAAATTATATACCAAATGTTGCATTAGTTGTGAAAACCGGTCTACATGATATAAAAATTTAACCTTCTTAATAACTTTATTCCTTTGTTTTTAAATTGTTCTACTATTACATGTTAATTTAGAACTGCCTAAAAGTGGACGATTTTGTTTCCTTAATTTTTCAACATTGAAATGGATTTGGTAAATCTAAAATTTGAGTCTTTTTACGCAAGCTCGCTGCATTTGTAAAAAATAATGTTTTTGTTTCCGTCTTCGTTTTAAAAAAAAATTCTGGAAAAGTGAAATATTATTTAATATTTTTTATGATGTCTTCAGAGAGGCTTGTTATATTAAATTTAATCGCTTGCTCCGTAGATCTTAGGAAGAAAAATTGACTATGTTTTTTTGAAGTTGTATACTGGTAATAATATTTATTTTTTTTTCTGAATAGGTTTTAAAAGAAATTCAGGTTTCTGATGGTTTTGAAATTATTGTATGTGGGGGAACCCCAGTCTGAATTTTATACCTATTTCACTAAAAAGCTCATACAGAGGTAAAATCTATTGTTTTCAGTCTGAAAGACGCAATTCCCTTTTGTATCATTGATATATCATGGTATTGTAAATAAAGAATGAATCATTTACCTTCTCATATTATATTTTTGGAGAAATTTAATAATAATAAGGTATGGCAATTTCTTCAATTTTTTTTTTCAAAATTTTTTGAAACAATTTCAAGGTTCTTCACCTGCTGTTCTATCATTCAGACATTTATCAGCTAATATGATATCGATAACTTTTCTTAATATAAACTTTGTGTACATTTCTTACTAGGTCAATAGGAAAGTTCCTTTCTAAAGTTTGATTGCGATATGTCTATTCAGGATCAAATCTTTTTTTTTTAATGATTTTTTATATCAGTGCAGAAGAGAATTTTATAATTATAAATTTGAGAAGAACGCAAAAACAAAAACTTGTATCTTTCAATCATATATATATATATCTAGATAACTTTTTTATTATATAATACTTCTTGTGTAAGCTTGGTGATAATTTTGGTCGAATAGGGAAGGTTTTCTGAATATTTTTTATATCTGAGTAATCGATTCAGGACATGCAAGTAGTCTTTATTCTTTTTGTTAGATTTGTCTTTTTGTGCTATTCTTCTAAATAGATATTGCGGTTAAAAATATAATGATTTTTGAGTTATATTTAAGCGCAATTAAGGACAAAACTGATAATTTATCCCTTGTGGATTTTTTTTACAGAATTTAAAAAATTAGTTTTATATTGCCTCTTCATATTATATAATTATGTTAACTATAATACTATTATAATATAGATATTTTATGTTAACTTTAATATATTTAATTCTTATTTATTAGTTTTTAGGGTGACATTAGTAATAATAGTTATATGTTAATTATGGAATATATTATTATATTGTGACCGATACTTTTCAAAGTATTAATAATTGACATATGCTAAATATATACAAATTTAATGATTTTTTATTAGCTTAATCAATTAATGATAATAATCAATATTTAAATATATATCGTAGGAGATAAATATAATAACAATTAGAATATAAATACATAAGAACTTTGAAAAATACATGTGTTTCATTGAAATGCAAATTTCAAAAACCAGAAAGTGAAACTCTTTTAGTTATTGAAACGTTCTTTAATGCAACATATTTTGTTGAAACTGAATTATTTCAATATTTGTTTATATACCAAATATTTTTCTATGTTAGTTTTGAAAGACCTTGTTTTAATATATAAAAATTTATACTTTCTCATTAGAATCTGGTTTCTCTAAGTTTTCAAAGATTAGCTTTTATGTTATTATCCATTCAAACCCATTTTCCAAAATATGTTTTCATTTACTTTTCATAATCATCTGAGTACGTTTTAAAAGTGTGATAGTTTCGATGTGTAAACTGTAATGATAGCAGCATCTGGTAAATTATTGCCTGAATTTTCATTTGTAATTCAAATTTTCAAATAGCATGGTATTGTGATTGTCTAAATATCAGAAGCTTA
Source organism: Trachelipus rathkii (assembly GCA_015478945.1). Classification (NCBI taxonomy): domain Eukaryota; kingdom Metazoa; phylum Arthropoda; class Malacostraca; order Isopoda; family Trachelipodidae; genus Trachelipus; species Trachelipus rathkii. The sequence goes on along the minus strand of JABUQX010089245.1, from coordinate 18,918 downwards.
AAATTGGAAGTTTTTTTCATACAGTGTAAATTATTCTAATATTTTTTTGTTTTTATATGATACCAATAATCAATAGTTTTGAAAACATGTTTTAATTTAAAATATATGTTTTTAAAATCGTATAAAATACGCTTTTTTCTTAAATTTTTCACATTAAATCGTAATTTAGAACTCTTAATAAGTGTATCTAACTTTGTGATATTGTTTTTGAATGTCATACTATTTGAAATATTTTTGGGTTTTATCTCTTTTATGAAAATTGGAGTTTTTATGACGGTATTGTTCAGCATTTTGCAAAATAATGTGTTCATTTTTTGAAAGGTAGCTTAATTTTTCAAAAATGCTTGAAAGGAAGTTGTAATTTTTATTAATTAGTTTTATAAATTCATAAAATTGACGTTTGTTATTATGAATTAGATTTAAGATATTTGAACGTCTTTTTTTTAATATTGTTTTTATGAATTTTTCATTGATGTATTTTGAAATATTTTTGTTTTAATAAAAAAATTTTTATATTTCTTTTGGTCTATAAATAGCGTCTTCGTGTCTTTATTTTTTTCATCATTATGCAATTAAAACCCAGCTTCTATTAAAGGGTTCGGAAACAAACGGAATTGGCTTCATTACATTTTTCATAAATTATATTATTTGTTGGTGAGCTTTGTCGAATTAAATCGGCAAAAAGATGGTTTGAAACCGTATCTACATAAAAAAAAAAGTCGAGTTTGTTTATCGATTTTGATGGATGCTATATTTCTAATATATTAGTTTAAAAATAGGTTAGGAATTTTATTAAAATGTGTTTTTAGGTGTCTTAATATTGGATCGTTTTTTTTAAAAGTGATATATTTTCAATATTTTTTTTTAATATACGCAAACGTAAATTTGGCTGAACGTTGTGAAAACTCTGTTCTAATAAAATTATTTTTACCACTTTTAAAATTACTTGCTTTTGTTCTTAATATTTTCTACTATTATTCTATATATTTAGATGACTCTTAAAAGATTACGGATTTTTTGTTCCTAAATTTTCGAACATTTGTAAAATTAAATTTTTTGGTAAGTTCTTAAATTGATTTTGTTTTAGCGGGATTTTACAGTCATTTTGAAAAAGATATATGTTTGTGTTTTCCATTTTGAAATGCAATTTTCTGAACATAGCAGAAAAGCGAATTTATTAATATTGTTAGGTGTCTTAGATTCAACGTTTTTTTAAGTGAATATTTTTAATATTTTTTGTCTTTTTTATATATTCAGGTTACCACTATTTGTTGAAACCTTGTTTTATATAAAAAATTATACACTTCAAAAGCATATGCAATTTTCTTATAATTTTCACATTACAATTTTAGACCTCTTAATGACAAAGTTACGATGTTTTTTCCTAATTTCAACATTTGAAAATTTTTGGTAATGGTCTTTTAATATTCGAGTTTTAAGTTGTTATTGCAGGCATTTGTAAAAAATAATGTGTGCATTGATAAAGCAATTTTCAAAAATTTTGCTTAAGAAACAAATTTCTAATAAATTTGATTTTTAGGGTGTCTTATAGTTGACTGTTTTTTAATTTGAATTTTTCAATATTCGTTGTTTATCATATCCAAATGTTCATTGTGTTGGTTGAAACACTGTTTATTATTTAAATAAATTTAACTTCTAAAAATTACGTTTCTTTTTCTTAATATTTCAAACACTAGTTTGATATTTTAGAATCTCTTAAAAGTTTTGACATTTTTCCGTTTAATTCAATGCATTTAGATTTAATTATTTGGGTAATCGTTAAAATTTTAGTTTTTAAGCGCGTACTTTTCGCATTTGAAAAAATAATGTGTTCTCATTCGATATTTTATGGGCGATTTTCATTTGGAGGAAGCTTGATAAAGTTGACATTTATTAATAGTTTTATTGACGTTTTTAAGATCGTATGGTTTTTTTTATATGAAATTTTTTCAATATTTTTTGTTTTTTTTGTTATTATGCAATATCAATATTTCATTAGTTTTTGAAAACCTTTTTTCTTGAATTATAATAATAACTTTAACTTTTTAGTATTACTGTTTTTTCTTTTTCTAATTAGGTTTTCACTATTTGACAATTTTAGAATCCTTAAAAGTTACGATTTTAACTTAAATTTCAAAATCCCCACTTGTAGGTGGGCTTCTTTTGGTTTTATTAGGTCTGTGGTTAATCATATTGAAGTTTTTAAGCGGTAATTGTTCTTCAGTTCATTGAATATAATACATATTATTTTTGAATGGTGTTCATGAAATGGCAATTTCTATGATATCAAGTTCAGAAGGAAAAATGTTTTATTTATTTTTATTCGTGCTTAAATTGACGTTTTTTTAATTTGAAATTTCAATAGTTTTGTTTTTATTATATCTTAATAAATTGCATTTCATTAGTTTGTAAAACCTGTTTTTATAATAAAAATTATGTAAACTTCTATTAAATTATTAGCAATTTTCTTATAATTTTCACATTGACGATATGTGCTAGATACTTGCTGTAATAAGTTTATTCGAGTTTTTTCCTAAATTTTCAACGAATTTGAAAATATTTGTAATAATCTTAAAATTTGGAGTTTTGTTAGATGGTGAGCATCATATAAACAACGAAAAGATTATTAATGTGTTTTTCAATTGAAGATGAGCATTGTTACTTTTACGGTTCAGAAAAGTTTTTTTTTGATTTTATTAATATTGGTTTTTAGGCTGTTTCTTCTAAATTTGAAGCGTCTTTTTTTAAATGAATGATCTTATATCGCGAGTATATGCGTGTGGGTTGTTTTTATTATCCAAATATTTTTTTATTAAGCATGTAGTTTTAGTAGCTATATATACTGTTTTAATAAAAGCACATTTACATGGTGAAATTTTATCAATTTTTTACTTTCTTTCATCAACAATTTATTTGCTTTCATATGTGGAAATAGTAATTTTGTTTATATTTTTTAAAAGTATTGATTTTTTTTTCCTAAATTTCGCCCCATTTGGAATTTCCTTTGATTTGGTAATTTTCGCTTAAAATTAGGATGTTTTTATTACTGTATGTTTCAGATTTGGAGAAGAAGTTATTTATTTATGTGTTTCCATTCTGAAGATTTGCATATTTCAAAAGCAGACAATATTGCGAATTTATTAATAGCTTATGGTGTTTATAATTGATCGTTTTTAATGTAAGATTTCTTATATTATGTTTTTTTTTTATCATTCCTTCGAAATATTTCTCGATTAGTTTGTGAAATACCTGTTTTTAATAATTAATTTTTATGTTACTTTCTATTAAGTTCTCTCTTTGTTTCTAAATTTTCGTACAGTTTACAGAAGGGTTTGTAGAAACTCTAAGAAGATACGAGTTGTTTCGCCTAATAGTTTCAACAATTTGCAAAATTATTTGGTAATATCTTAATTATATTTGAGTGTTTTTATTTATCGGTAGAGTTTTCAGCAGGTTTTGAAATAAATGAGATGTGTTTGTTTCATTTGAAATTTGCAATTCAAATATTACTTACCAAAACTTAAATAATAAGTTGTTTTAGGTGTTCTTTAAATTGTAGTTTTTTAAATTAATTTTAAATTTCAATTTATGTTTTTAATACAAATTTTAAATATTTCATTAGTTGTGAAAGACATTTTTTTTTCGTTTTATAAAAAGTTTTTAACCTTCTAAAAATTCAACGCTTTGTTTCTTATTTTTAAAACTGTTAATTTTAGAACTCTTAATTTTATGGCGAATTTTTTCCTATAATTTAGCTATGATGAATGTTGTATTTGGGTAATTGCTCTAAACATTTGAGTTTTTGTAACCCAGGTTATTTTTTTCAGCATTTTGTAAAAAATATAATGTGTTTTTGCATTGAAAAGCGCAATTGGATCAGATGTAAAAGAGAATTTTTTTTAGTAATTGTTTGTAGGTTGTCTTTTATAATATCTGTTTATAATTTCGAAATTTTCAATTGATTGTTCTTGTGTCTTTATGATACCTTAATATGTTCATTAGGTTGTTGGAATAAACCTGTTTAATAAAAAAATTTAACTTCTTTAAAAATTACGCCTTTTTCTTAAATTTTTCACATTAAACTTATAATTTTAGAAGGTCTTTTAAAAGTACGCATTTTTTCCTTTAATTTCACTTTTTGAAATGTATTTTGGTAAATTTCTTAAAATTTTGAGTTTTTATTACGTGATTGCGTTCAGCATTGTTGAGAAAAATAATGTTGTTTCATGATAATGCCACGATGTTCAATAAAAAGCTGAAAAGGATGAGCGGTAGAACAGAACCTTTTATTTCTTTATTTATCAGGCTGTTTATAGGGAAATTTTTTAACTACGTTTAATTTATATAGAAAACTTTGTTTTGTTTTTGAAGTGTATTTACGTTTTAATTGTTACCTGAAGAGTTAAAAATATAAGTTTTTTTTTTTTTTCAGCGTCGATTGGTTTGAAATTTATGTAGGGGGACCCCCGAGTCCTTGAATTTTGTTACCTATTTTTTTCACTGAAAAACAGTCAGAATAAAAGAATTCTAATTTTTCAAGATATTTTTTTATTGAAACTTAGTATCAAATTTATTTTTGTAAATATATATTGATAGTAGGGTATATATATAATATTACCTTCATACTTATATTTTTTTTTTGAGATAAATAAAAAAAAGGTATTGGAAATATTCTTCATTTTTTTTCAAAGATTTCTGAAAAAACAGGTTTCAAGGTTTTTAACTTGTTTCAATCAGGAACATATCAACTATTATGAATTTTCGATAACTGTTGTAATAATTAACTTTCTGTTGTACATTCTTTCAAGGGTCAATAATGGAATAGGTTTCTTTAATAGTTTTATTCATCGATATTGCACGCTACTCTATTTGATAACACTTTTTTTTCTTAATAATGATGTTTTTATCTCAGTTGAATTATTGTTGAAAAAGAACCTAAATTTGAGAAAGATCTAGCTGCAGCTGACTTGACTTTTTTCATATTCAAATTGGTTTCAGTAATTATGAATTCGATTTTCTATTTAACTTTTTAATAAACTAATATATGATTGGTAAAATGTCTTCAAAGGTTCATATTTTATTGGTATAGTGTTTTCGGGGTGAATATAGTTTTAGTCGAATATGTATTTTTTCATTCGAATTACTAACGTGTTTTCTTTTAATTGATTTATTTATCTTGTGTATAAATGTATAAGCTAGGACTTGATTAAATCTTGTTAGTATATTTTAGCGCCTAAAAACACAAAGAGCTATTTTAATTTTTATTTTCCTCTTTTTTTTTGTTTTCTTCAGAATTGTGTATTTTTTAAATAATAAATATTCTATATATATATTATTTTTTTCCCCTTTTTATTATATATTATATTCTTTTTTTTTGGTGGTTTTGCCTCTTTTCTTTTCAGATTTCAGTCTTAAGTTTATACTATTTATTATTTTCTAGAATAATTAGAAATTTTGTTTGCAGGGTATTTATATTAATTTCTTATTTTCCAATATATTTCGGAATTGTATACTTATATATACTCCTAGATGTTGTAATGTTAATATTGTTACTTTCGCATGCAATACATTGCATTAATATTGAATACTTGAGATCATAGACATAGTTTAAGATAATTGTTTATACTATTCGTTAATAATACCATAGAGAATTAATAATTTAATCAACAGTATTCAATAAAATGAATTAAGATTGAATTTGAAATAATATAAATATACAGGTAATATTTTTTGGAAATATTATATTATGTTGTTTGCGTTCGATGAATATTTCAAAAAGATCTAAGTTGATTGTAAAGCATCGAATTTTAATATTAAACTGGTAGAATATAGACAATATCATTTTAATTAAGATGTACCTTAAAATTTTCCGTGCATTGGAGAGAACTCATTAAATATTTTTATAAGTGAAAGCATTTCCGAATTGTAGACCTGATAATTGTGAAAATGTTTTATTTAAAAATGAATTTAGATTTTGTTTCTCTTTTTTATTTTTACCTGATTTTTTTTATATAATTTTTATTTTTTTTTTTTTTTTTTTTTATTTTATTTTGTTTTTGTTTTATTGTTATATTTTATTTTATTTTTATTATTTTTTTTTTTTTTTTTTTTTTTTTTTTTTTTTTTTTTTTTTTTTTTTTTTTTTTTTTTTTTTTTTTTTTTTTTTTTTTTTTTTTTTTGTTTTTTTTATTTCTTCTAAAAAATAATTTCTCACATAAAATCTAGTAATAATAACTTTATAAATTTATAATTTGAAGTTAAAAGTGCATTTATATACTGTAATTGCAGTTTCAGATTTAAAGAATACCGAATAGTTGCAAAATACTTTGAAAATGTATTTTTCCAATTTTCTTGCTTCATTAATTAGTAATAATCACAAAATTAAAAGAAAAACCGGGTTTTAAAAACACATACTTAGCCAATTAGTATACTATCGTTCCTACTGTGTCGCTTCTCTTTCTCTTACTCCCTCGTCTCAACCATGCCCATTCACCTAGAAAATGGAAAGTGGAGGAAATTAAACAAACTCACAATATAGCCAAACTTGAAATCGTCGCGAAGGGCAGCAAACATGATGAAACATTCCTCATTGAAATCTTCCAGTTGATAAACTAGATTCAACCACAGACAATGTTTAAAGTGATAAGGTGCAACTGTAATTTTTGGATTTTAAATACACTCAAAATACACATTTGATGTTTGAAATTAGAGTTTTAATTATTATCACAATAACAGTCAACTGATCTTGTAAGAGACTTATCGCAGTCAAAGGGAAATCAAATCTTCTCTCCCCAAGTCAAAAGGAGAAAAATATATTAGTAAATAAAATTTTTGTTGGTTATTGCCTTAAGCAAAATTTTGATTAAACATAAATTGATGCTTCTCCCTGCTATTGTTATGAAAATAATGCTTATTACACTAATGTCTCAGAAATATGTGGCATATGACTAAAGTATTTTATAAAATCTTCGCAAAGAATCAAGAAAACAGCTCTTTTTTTATAGCTTTTAAATACTTACCTTTTTTGCAAAGTTTTCACAAACCAAGAGTAAATTCTACCAGATATAAAAATATTTGAGAAAAAAATATATTTTTTTAAGTATTTAATTAAAATAAAAATTAACTGATAATATGAAATCTTTTCTTTTATTTTCTGGCAGGATCGCTAAGTATATAGCAATAAAAGAGCATATCATTAATATTTGTACTACAGTTTATAGCTGAGCAAGGGAAAAATTGACCAAATTTTAACAAATTTAATAAATTTTTTAAACTATATATAGAATTCTGAGATTTTTTAAAATCATAAGGTATATTTGTATTGATAGTTTCTTCTGATTTTAACATATTAGAAAAAATAAGTCATTAAGGAATAAGACAATGAAACACTTTTAAAACCAAAAAGGAAAATTAATTTTAGATTAATATTCTTGTAAGCTACTACTGATAGCGGAATTGAGAATATGTTAACAGTAATCTTTACATTAGATGGTCGTTTCTGTTATTGTTATGACCCCATTGGAGAATTGCATCATTATTGGAGACGAGTGTGTCGTCTGACTTACTCCTTTTTATTGATTCGTCGCGAGTTAGAATAAAAATAGCTTTTTTGAATAATACTAATTAATTCCATCCATTTCCATTGTTCAATCTCTCCACCATATATGACAATATTGATTTACTACTTAATGTAATCAAATACGACTGATATAAGTGGGATGTATGTGGTAATCTTAAATTTTGAACAAACTAAAGTTTTACCTCAGGATTCACAATAATTTTTTGCTTCTTTTTCTGTGGACAGTCGCAACACTACAGAACACAACAACAAAAGTCATTGGCTATTTAGGCATACCTATGTTCAAGGTACAAACAATGTTTTCTTGGTAATTTAAATGACTGCATATTAAACTTGAGTTATTGCAAATTTTTTTGAACAATGAGTAAAGTCAATTCTGAAAGGTACTATTACTTTTCAAAGAAATTCCTGAGGAACTGCAGGAAATTTGAGGAGAGGCTGTACTTGATAGAGCAATTATGTGTTATACCTTAAAATTGTAATTTTTTAAGGAGTAGGTAATATAGATTTCATATTTAAAACTGTTTGAAATACAGCATTACGTTTGAATGGCAGATAAAGCCCTTATTTTCTTAGCCTCCTTGAAAATCTTTAATTATTAAGAAATTTCAATGATTTTTCACTTAAATGCTTTATTTTATTGTGGCAGTAGAGCTCTATTCATAGATTTTGCAAACTATCTGAAATTATAATTTTTTCCGAAATTTTTTTTTTTTTTTTTGATACTTAAACCTAGCCTGACACCATTCTACGCCATTAATCTGAATAAAGCTTTGCAGGAATGCTCTACAGATTGTACATAAATTTTTAAGCAAAGTCACTCAAAATATTGCATCTGCTTAGTTTATTTATTTTAAATATTTTTTTATCAAATTTTTTTAAACATTTAGAAATTTATACATGGGACTCAGTGACTTGTTAATAAAATATAGACATTATTTCATCAAAATTTGCCATTAATTTGGTATCGAATGTGGTTCTCTTTAAAAGAATTAATCTTTGTTGGTTCATAAATACAGTCAGTATTAAAGGGTTTGAAAGACATTGAAATTGAAAATGTGCTAAATCTGTTGGAATTGAAGCTCTTTTTGGCATCTAAATGGAAATAAATTACCCGCTCATAGGGATAAAGCTAAGAACCTAGTTATGCCTTAAAAGTGTTCGAGTGAAAAATGTCGTTAAAAATTCCCTACCTTTTATAAAATTTAGAGATCATTTTAAAAACACTGATACACTAAGATGAAGCGCTTTTATTAAAATATTTAGATGACAGAGAAGCGCTACAAGATTGTTAATACGTAAGGTATGTTAGATTTGTTGTTTTACATTAAGTTCTTAGTTCAGGTTTTACTATGTCAGCTTTATTGGTTAAGTTGTTAACTTTGTTAATTATAGCAGTTTATTCTTAGGCTGGGTGTGTTAAGTATGTTATGCTCTTAGTTTAGCTTAACTGAGGATAAAACTTTATGTTTGCAATTATTCGTTGGGCTGTTGTATAGTTAGGTAAGGTTAAGATAAATTTTTGATAAATATTACTATGTTAATGTAAAATTAACATTGATATGTTGAGAGACATGCTTAAAAAAGTGTGAATAGGTTACGTTTTTTAGGTAATGCTAGCTACTTTACCTATATTAATCAGTGTACATTGTTAGTGTTAGCAGCATTATTCTTCGTAAGGTTATGAGTGGTTTAAGTTGTTTTACATTATATTCTTGGTTCAGGTTAATGATATGTACTAGATTTGTTGATGTTGGAATACTTGATTGTTAGCATTTATTCGTTGGCCGAATAATAGGTAGGTAAGGGTTAGGATAAATTTTTGTTAATATTATTGTTAATGTAAAATTACCATTTATATGTTAGAGATATGCATGAAAAAGTGTTAATAGGTTACTTTTTGTATGCAATGTTAGTTACTTTACTGTTTTTAAGTATGGAAATTTCCTAATGTTAGCAGTTTATTTATACTTAAGATATGTCAGGTTTGTTGTTGTACATTATAATCTTAGTTCAGGTTATGCTATGTTAGCTGTGTGTGTATATGAATGTGAGTGTTGTTTGTTTATGTGTGTTTGATAAAGCGACATTTATATTTCGTCAGTGTAATAATAGTTTAGTTTAGGTTTATGATAAATATATTTGTTAATTATTACCATGTTAATATAAAATTAACATTGATATGATAGAGATATGCTTGAAAAATGTGACTAGGTTACGTTTTGTACGTAATATTAGTTACTTTACTGTTGTTAAGTGTGGATCTTTGTTCATATTGTTAGATCAGGATATGGTATGTTAGTTTTATTGATGTAACAATTTTGTTACGTTAGCTTATATCCGTTGGCCAGTATGATAGATGGGTTAGTTGTAGATAGGTTTTGTAGTGTTATGTTAAATAATTTTGCTATGAAATTTTATCAAAGAACTTATTTTTGCCATTTTTATACAAAATGATACCCGAAATATGACTTGAATCAATAGATCAATAGATCATGGATGGGTGAGAGGGGGTAGGTGGGTGGGTAGTTGGGTGGTTTGATTTACTGATTTCTTGATTTACAGCTTTTGGGTCTAGTAAACGCAGATTTTTTTATTGTAAACATAAAAAGAATAAAATTTTTCAGTAAAAAAAATGTTTAAACAAATAGGACAAAAAATAAATAAAAGTTTTTAAAAATATATTTTTTTCAAAAAATAAATTTAAAAAATAACTTAAAAAATAAATTTTAACAAGTAATATTAAAACAAATATAAAACGCTTTAAAAGAAAATAACTTTTTAACTTAGGAAAAAAATATTTTAGTTGCAGGTTTATAAAAAGAAAACTAGATTTGAAAATAGAAATGTCAGTCTTCAACCTTTAGAAATCAGGTTATCTTTGTAAGATGATGCAATACAAATGATGTTTGAACAGAATCAGTCTTGTGAACAGTAAGGTTGTATTAGGTTAAGATAAACAATGTATTTCATGTATATATATATATATATATATATATATATATATATTATATATATATTATATATATATATATATCTCTTATATATATATGATAATATAATATAGTAAAATATATATATATGTATATATCTATGTATATATATATATATATTGTAGAGATATTATTATATATATATATATTACTATTATATAGTATAATATTATATATAGTAAGATATAGATATATAGTAATGTATAATATTAATATACAATATATTTATATATCTTATATAATTTATATCTATATATATTATATATATATATTATCATATATATATATACTATAATTATATATAAATATATATGGTAATATATATCATGATAATATATATACGAGCTATACGATATAATTATAGTATATAATATTATATTATATATATATATCATTTAATATATATATAGTATATATATATATATAAGATATATATATATATAATAATATAATATATTATTATATATTTAGGAATATATAGTATATATATATTTACTTTTATTTATATATATCATATATATTATATATATATAGATATATATATATATATATACTTATGTTATGGATCCGTCTATTTCACACTAGTAATAATCTTATTATACATGTATACATAGATACTATATATAATATTATATATATATTGTATTATATATATAATTAATATATAGATGAAATATAGTAGAAGAATGTGATAGAAAATATATTATTATATTAATATAGTATATATTATAATATATATATACATTATTTAAAAAAAAAAAAAAAAACCCAAAAATTGAGTTACATTTTTAAATATTTATTTTTAAATAAATTTTTTAATTAAATTATTTTTAAAATTTTATATTTTTTTTTAATATATATATATTTATATTTTTAATTTATTTAAATTTAAATTTATTTTTTTTTTATTTTTTTTTATATATAGAAATTTATATATGTATATAATATATATAGAGGATAAAAATTTAATATTGTATATTACATATATAATATAGCCATTCACGTCTATATGTAATATCACCATATATTCAGTATATATGTATATATATATATAGTAATAGGTTTTTTAGTATATATATATATTACTTATTTTTTAATTTGGTTAAATTTTTTTTTATGATTAATACTTTAAGATTGTAATTAACTTTTTGATGAGGTATATATAGTATATATAAGATTACATAGTAATCATATATATATATATATAGATAATTTTAATAGTAAATATACTATATATATTATAGTATATACGTATATATACGATAGAGTATATATATATATATATACAAGATACTATATTGTATATATATATATATAATATAGTATAGATAATATAGTATAGAGTATATATATATATATATAGTATTATATTATATAGTATAGTATATTAACTATAGTAATAATATATATATGAATTATTACATTATATATATGATTTATTAATTTTTTAAATTATTTTTTTTTTTTTGAATTAAACAAGATTTTATTAAAGGTTTGTTAACTTTTAATAATTATATTGTTTGTTTAAAAGTTTTAATTATGTAATTATTTTTCTTAAAAATATATTGTTTAATTTAAGATTTTCAAAAAAAAAAATTTTATGTATAGTATATATAGGTATAAGATATTATATAGAGTATAGTTTATAGTATACTTATAGTAGATATATAACATATTATATATATTATACTATACTATATTATACTAAGAACGAGTTATATATAGATAATATATATATATTAATGTATATATTAGATATACAGAGTATATAAATTAGTAAACGTAATAATGCAACATATAGAATCAAATAGATATACATATATATATATATATAATAATATAGTATATATATTATTATATTAGATAATTATATAGATATAGTACTCTATGATGAATATAGCTACTACGATGAGCAGAGAGGAGACGTGTAATATATCTATGAATAGAGGGATTATATAATATTATATATATTGTAATGGTGCATTTATATTCTTAGTTCAGTACAATGTAGGTTAGGACACGATAAATCTTTGTTAAATATCGTACCTATGTTGATGTAAAATTTAACATGATGATGTAGAGATTGCTTATAAAAAGAGTGAATAGGATCGTTTTTGTGTTGTAATGTTAGTTACTTACTGTTTTGTTAGTATGAACTTTGCTGTGTTTAGCCAGTTTATTTCGTGCCCCGAAGAAGATGTTAGGTTTCGTCATTGTACATGTATAGTCTATTAGTTTCAGAGGGAATATCATATTGTTAGCTTTGATTGAGGTGAAAAACTTTGTGTAATAGTGGAGAGAAGCAGATATATTTAGTTAGGCACTGAGGTTATGACTAGGATTGAGGTAGTAGGTTGAAATGAAACAATTTTTTAAAATATTACGTATAGAATGTTATGTAATTAACATTCGATATGTTAAGCTATGTTTGAGAAAAAGGTCGGTGAATAGGTTACGTTTGTGTAAATATAAGTTAGTTACTTACTGTTGGATTAAGTAATTGAACTTTGCTAATATCAGGGTAGAAGTTGTATTGTGTGATGTGTGCGGTGCGGTGTGGGACTGACTGTAGTGGTACTTTTTTTAAGTTACTAAACATAATAAATATTAAAAATGTTTACCTTCAGATATATCATTTTTACAATTAAAGAATGAAATAAATGAAAGAAATTTATAATGTTGTTATCTTTATCACAATGATATGACCACGGAATGAAAAGATCAGATAAGGATCAGAATAAGAAATCAACGGTATATCATGAAAGGGGGAAAGAGGAGGGGAAGGGGAGAGACGAGTGAAATGGTTTGGATTTGACCTGAAGGAGTTTACTGAGCTATAGGAGGGGGATGAAGTAAAAGCGCACAAGAGATTGTTATTAAGAGTGTAATATACATAAAAGAAATTTACTTTTTGAATTAAGACAAAGTTTTAAAAATAAAAGGAAAAAGGAAGAAAATTTTTTTTTTAAAAAAGAATAACTTTTTTAAATAGAAGTAAATATAAAAATGAAATAATGAAGAATAGTGAGTACGAATTAAATTTTAAATAAAATGACAATTGAAACAACGAACAATAATGTAAACGCAGAGCATCCGAGGTGATACGACAAATTGCGCAGAAGAAAAAGTCTAAAAGCCTCTCTCCTAATGCTGAGTATTAAATATCTTTAAAAATGGGATAAAAAATGGGAAGTAGATGTCGAATAATAAGGTCTGTGGAGGTACGGAAGAAAGAGATGAGAGGGAAGTAGGAATGAGTATGGAGTCCGATGTTTTGGCATTTGTTAACTGCTTGTTACAGCAATTTTAATACTCAGTTCAGTTCAGATCGGTTACACAGTTTCAAAATCAGCTTGAGAATTCTAAACGTTGCATTTTCTCTGATGTTTCAAATTTAGTTCGTTTTAACTTATGACGATAATAAGATTTGTTCCTGAACGCGACGATATTTAAAATGTAATTTAACTTCCTGCCTTGATATTATGGGTTAACGGATATAGAGATAATTTATATAGTGTCTAGAGAAATTTCGGGGGCCATGGCCGCTTCTAGCTCCCCTAATACTCCAGCTGTATACACTATATATGATAAGTAATATTATATATAGTACTGTATAATAGATATATATATGAAGTAGGAGAGAGAGAGAGAATAATATATATATAGTACGCATGATTATAAGATAGGATGATATACGAATGAAATAATTTACTAGACCTAATACCATAGTAGAGATATAGTAATATATATATATATATCTATTGTATATTTATATATATTTTATAATAGGACCTTTATTAAACCCCGGAGCAATAAAAGGGGGGGGTGTGGGGGAGAGAGAGAGAGACAGAGAGACGAATGTTGTGCTGAAATGCTGGTCTGATATTAGGGTAAAAAGGAATTAAGAAGAAATTGGATGTATGAAAGGTCAAATATAAGAGTAACACTACTAATTGTTGTCGTAAATTTTAATTTAAGCTTCTCTAAAATTGATTTTATAGGATTTAAACAGTTATTCAAAAGTTTTAATTTTTTTCTCTGATGGTGTAAATCTTTGCGACACTGCGACCGTGCGTGTTCAAGACCTCTCCAGTCTTCTTTGTGTCCTCTCGTTCGCCATTTCTTATTGTAACCTACTGAAGTAGATATTTGATTCTAATCTAATGAGTTAATAAACTATAAGTGAATTAAAAAGGCAAAAGGATTATAAATGTATATTACACTAATCCCTAAATCTCCTGGTCAAACAAACTTTAAAGAAAGTATAAAAAACAATATACACCATTCACAACAAAGACCTGCTCATAATATATAAGTGAAATTTTATATGACTCACGTACTTTAACAAATCTAATTCCGTTTATAGATCAAGCATATATGTTATATCATATTGAGGATGCAAACTAATATATTAGCAAATTTTTTTCGGGGCAGTATTATTTAAAATAACCCATTCAAAAATATGGTATTTCATATTATAATTTTATGTTTTCAAAAAATGTTAGGCGACTTATCTATAATACATTTCAAATTTATATTATATATATAATCTACATTATATTTTACTTAATGGGTCAATTTAAAATATTATAGTTAAAAAATAAAAATAATTCTATTACAACCCCAAAATTTTTTTTACTCTGATTCCTACTCAATTTTTTCGGGTCTGGTCAACCAGACGAATTTTAACTAGAACAATAAATTAAAATATAGGGCTAATCGTTTCATATTACTCCTATAGGATTCACTAAATGATAGCTTGAAGAAAATTTTATGTTTCCTATAGTTTACTAGTATTAATCTGAAGCACAAATATATAAACGATCACTCAGGTAAATCAGTAGCTTAATAAGTGGAATTCTAAGAGTTGGAAACTATTTTTACTTATATATTTAATATATAATAATTTTATATAAACTATTTGTTTTATATATATATGTTAACGTGTATTCGATAAGTGAAATATAATAAATTTATATATATATGAGTATATATAGTATTTGGTTAGGTTGAATGAGCCTATGTTAACGATTAAGTAAGCCGCTTAATTTTATAGTTACATTATATAGTTAGCATAGGTTTAAGACAACAAATTATTTATTAAAGATTATATATATTATTAAACTGTGTATGAAGCTTCAGTATTTAATTACAAGCGTTTTATTTGCATTTATCTTACATAATGTCTTATTATCCTCTTAAGGATTCAGTAATCGATAGCATATATAGGATCAAGGGTGATAAATAATGTTAATCATAGGATCAAAAAAAATAGTACTCAGTAACTAGAAGAATATAAAAATTTTACATTCTTAAAATCCAAAATCGCGGACTTCCATAAGTAATTAATATATATATATAGTATACATATATATAATATATATATATATAATATATACTATATATATATATATATAGTATGATATAACATTAATAAATATATTATATATATTAATATATTAATATATATATTAATATGATATATAGTATATATATATAAATATATATATTGATATATATATATATAATAGTAATATATATATATATATATATATATTATATATATTATTAAATATATTTATAATAGGTTACTAGAATAAGTATTATGTTATCTAAGCTGTAGGATCACTATAGTATACACGTGTAATAACTCTCAAGTAAAAGACTTTGCACAACTCTCTACTCCAAGTTAACTCACAAATAGTTATATTATATTTATGGATAAGTACGCAGAATAATCTTTATTACATAAGTGAATGGATTTTTATAATTATATTATTTTTTTCCGTTTTTTTTTTTATGTAATTATAAATATTTAGACTATTATATTTAATTGATAAAATTTTTTTATTTTAGATACTAATAGATTCCCATTTTATTATGAGGTATAGGACACTTCTCTCCCTATATCTCACGACGAAGGTGAGGTGTCACACAGACGGGTATAGTTATTCGAACTGATCCCCGTAGTTCCACCGGCACGAACAATGTAAGCGATTTTTTTGGTTCGATTATTGTTCGAAGGCAGAGAAAAAGATAGCGTGAATCTAATTTGTTCCCCGGAAGATGCAGTTTTTTTTTTTCTGTTTGTTACCTAAAGTAATACCCAAGATAAATAGCAAAGCATTTGAAAGAACCGCTCAACGCGACGCTGTCCTCTTCTGCAATTTCCTCTCCGTCCGCTCGAGCCCCTTAAAAAAATAAACCCCTATTTATATAAAAATATTTCACATCAAAAAAAAGAGATAAATTAACAAAGTATTATTTACATAAGGTAAAAAGAGAAGTGTGTGGAAACTTTGTGCGCGGAATATAGTTCTAAATATTGTAATTCTGTTTTTATAGTCTATAAAGTTAGTATCGAGCGTGCTAGGAGCCTCGTGCACGAGCAGATTTCTTGGCGGTAACCATTGGTCCGACTATGATAGTGCACAATGTTTTTGTAACTCACTGGTTAAAGGAGGGTCTACTCTCCCTTATAAATACTATAATATGAGTATATAGCCTTACCACGTGTTTAGAACGAATGGTGTAGATATCAGTGACTAGTGATACCTTAGTAGTTTACCTACCCTTGTGACACCTATCAAGTTACTAGTTAGTCTCCTATCTTAATAATATGGAGGGTAAATAAAAAAATTTTTTTTTAAATATTTTTTCTAAAGAGTTTATTCTAATAATAATATATCAATAGATATACATTTAATATATCCTAAATCATCGCGTCTCACTATAGCGACTATACAAGAGTCTGTTACACTCACTATAGAGTATTAAATTATCATCTCATCTATACTCTTACTATCATGTCTTTTTACTGTAGCTTGTTTACCGTTCCGTCTATAGATATATATAGTATATATTTCATATTAGATTAAAATGAGGGATATATATTCAAAATGGCTTTCTATCTATTGCATTAATATATAATACTAATATATTATATATATATAAGTATATATATATCATATTTATATATACTATATATCATATATTATATAGTATATATATTATATATTATAATTATATATTTATTAAATATTAATATGATATATATATATATTATATAAATATATATATATATACGTGTATATTTACTAATAATTAGTTATAGCTTTCACGGACAAATAATATTATTATTAAAAAGATTTTAATAAGATTATTTTTATTGTTAAATTGTGCGCGTTTTCAAAAAAATAATACTCATTGCCAATTAGGCAATTTCCCCAAATAAAAAATAAAAATTAAATAATTAAATTTTGAATTTTTGTTCTATAACATACTCATATTAAAACTAACCTGACATAGAAATAAAAAAGTATATCTTTCTGAAGAGCTTTACCAGAAAATAAGTAAGGACAAAAATTACTGAGGAAAAAAAATAAGATTAGTATTGCGACGAACAAATGAGTAATAGTGGAAATAATATTTTTTTTAAACAATGTTTATTGAAATAAATTAGGAGCATGAATATTACGTATAATATGTATATATTATATATATAATTATATAATTAAATATATATATTTAATAATGATTAATAATTAATATTTTATATAGTATTGACTATTATATATATATATATTATATAATATCCATATTATAGAATCTTTATATAACATATAATAATTGTCCTACGAATATATAATGTATTTTTAAATAAAATAGACTTAGGGATATATTAATATATATTATACGGTTCAATAGTATGCGCATGAATAGAGTAGGTCTTTAACCCCCCGATTTTTTATATATATTTAAAAATAAATAACACCAGGATAATTATTCTAATACAGTAAACATAAAAGATAATGAAATAAACTTCACCTGTCTTTTCGAATGCCCATTTCCTGTAACAGCTTACAGTATCTATGAAAGTTGTGAGAATACTTCTCATTATCACTTATAAAAATAATATACTATATTTTTTATTATAAATAATCACAGGATATACTCTCTTAAAAATGAAAAACAAAGTGTGAAAGTAAGATTTAAAGTCATAAATAATAAAGGATTTAGTCTTTGGAATAAAGAAAAGTTATTTTAAGCCTCTCAAAGTTTAAATTTTTTTTTAATTAAGGCTTTTTCTGAAAAAAATTTATAAAATTAATATGGGCCTCGTGCGTATATGTTTTTAGGGCCATCCTAATACTTCAGGTTACTAGATAGTATTGTGTTATGTTACATAGATTTTCTCTGTGCATACCTATAAAAATAATTTATATATTAATTATGAACTGTCTGAGATATAAGTAATTCAACTTTACTTAAAACAGTTTCTAAAAAATAAAACTACTTAATAAAATCCTGCTTTAACGGTACCCTTAGATTCGATTTATATTATTT
>JABUQX010089244.1:0-19240 GCA_015478945.1 Trachelipus rathkii | reverse complement strand
TATATATATATTGTATTAAACTATGATTAATGTAGAACAATTCAAGAACTTTAAAATGAAACAAAGATAGAGAATCTTAAACTCGATACTTGTTTTTTATAAAAAAGATCTAGTTAATTGTGAGTGGTGTTGTGCGAAAGGCAGGCACATAGAATACATACTATGCTATAACGCAAGCGCTAACGGCTGGCTCTATTTGTATTCATCACCGTGTGTTATTTGTTCAATATGGGGGCTTGAATGCGACTATTCTTCTTGCTCCGCTTGTAGGAGACCCCTTACAAAAGCTTACTAATTACTAACAAGAAGCGACAACCACAACGACTTTGTATGACAAGGATTATCGTTATTTGATATCGCCACAAAAGTTATAAAAATTTTTGGTCTGTTAATGCTTGTTTGACTGTGCGGAAATTATTTATATAGCGACTATACTGATACCCTACTACTTTGTGTATATGACACCATATATTATTATCGATATAATAAATATATCATAAGAGATTGTACGAAAAATATACTTTACCTATACTATACCTTTACTCCGGTATATATATAAATAATATTGGTATTTATTACATATAGTACTTTTATACTTAGTATACTACGCATAAGAACCACAGCCGGCACTGACATCAGTAATAATATATGATGACATGTACGAGAGAGTGAGCATGAATGATTATTAGCTAGGTATACGTGGCACCGTTATAATATATCTACATGTTACCGTAGTTTATACTACGTATATATAATATATATAGTAGTAGAGTATATATATATATAGTATATATATCACTACCAGTACTATTATATTTAACAGACTTCTCATATAATATTGAATCGTGAGTACATAGTTGCAACATACACCTATGAGGGTTCCACTATAATATATCAGATAATATCATCATATTAGACTATTATATATCTTATAGTATTACGCTTATATTATATCATATATCCGTTCTAATAGTTCCGTATATATGAGTAACATACTTACTATATATTCTCTATACTCGATATATATTATGAAAGTCTGAACCTAATTAGCTTTACACCTCTCACATACACATATCTCGACCTAACACTCAACCTAACTAAGGACCTAACCAACAAACGTAACCTAATCTTACTTCGTCAAGCATATCTCTAGATACCATTCGTAACCTTAACCGTAACCGTAACCTAACCAACTAACCCTAACTAATCCCGTAAACCTAACTTAACTATATCCTTCAATCGCTAATTGACTAGGGCGCAAACAGGTTGGAACAGTCTGAGAGAAACGTACTAAAATTTTCAATTCAATTCGATAGAGAGCAGTTTTTTAAAGGACGTTCACGTTCACAAGAAGAGAATGATTGCGAATTTTTAATCTCTAGATCCAAACCAAATTAAACATGATTCAACGGCCCCTACAAGTTCCAGATCTTGAGTAAAGCGTTTCGAACCTTTCATTCAATATAATAATAATAATATATTAATAATAATTCAATTAATATATTAAGAATAATAATCATATACATAGATAATATAATAATAAATAATACATAATATAATATAATAATATAAATCGAGACTAATATAGAAGACAAACCAAATAATAAACCACTAATAATGTTCCTTGAATAGTATAAATACATAATTAAAATAATAATATCATAACATTAATATAAAATAATAAATACATATATGAATAATAATACATCAATCAATTTCAAACATTCCTAATACATCCAAAATATTGTGTAACCACAGGACTAATAAAGTCCGACTAAAATGTGCCTTGAATCAGCTTTTTATTATTTTTTAAATATTGTTGAATTATTATTATATTATTATTATTATTTAATATTAGCATTCATTATTATTATTATTATTGATTGATTATTATTATTATTAATCTATTATTATGTATTATTATTTATATTTTATTGGATTATTACCTTTATTATGTTATATATTCATTCATCATATTATATATTATTTTTATTAGGGATCCTCTATTCTCATCAGACTGTCTTGGGGAGCTTACTCAAGAATCTTAACTGGATGCTATCTCTAGTCTATTTTTCCATTCAATAGCGAATGTCTTATAAGTATATTATCTTTTACATTTTCTACCTTATGATTTAGGAGTATTTACCAACCTAAGGCTAAATTCATCTTTTCTGTCTATATTTATCACCTAATACTATTGACATTGTCGACTATCTAAACTTCAAAATTAAGAAAATTCTCTGTTTTTCTACTTTCTCTAAAATCACAATTATGGATAATTTCAACGTTAATTGCTGCCATTTCCTTCCTTTAAGTTCTCTAGAATCTTTTTCTGCTCAATCTTTCTTCTTGTCCTTCACCTTATTCTGTTAAACTCTTTTGCATCTGAGTTTCTCTGATGACCTTCTTATCTATATATCCTGTTCTATCTCTTAGTATTTTCGACAAGAGAAATGGCATCATCTAGCGGCAAGAGATTATTACCCATTTCCGTTTGGAGACGTAGTCTGTAACATTATGCTTTATTTTATTTAGCTTTTAAATACTTTTTTATTTTATTTTAATTATTATTTTTATATTATTTTTATTATCTTATTTTTTACAAATATGTGATTTATTTGGTTATGCCCGACATATTTTTACCTAAGATATTTGTTCAAAGTCTTAATTTATGTGATGAATGAAATGCCGTTCAGAAAATAAGTCTTATATACTTACATGTTGGACCTATTGTTATTGATTATGTAGAAACACGCACACACACACACACACACAACACACACACACCCACACACTAACACACAGGACACTCATACACACATTCACTATGACACTATATACAGCACATTCACTATGACAGCTATACGCACGATTCACTATGACACTCACGTGTTAACTTAGTTGATAGCGACAACATCAACTTAATGACAACTTAACATGATTATTACCCATAGACCAAGGATTACACTTTCTTGACAGCTTAGACCCCTACTAACACATACGTAAACAGATCTTTAGTTATCCAACACTTAATATATTATGTAATTGTATAGCAAAAACCTTACTAAACGTACAAAAAAATGTCAAGTCTAGATAATTTAGCAATTACACGACAGCTGTAATCTCCCATTTAAACTCGAGTCACTCTACAGCACCCGAGATTTTACAGTATAACCCCATCACCATCATGGCAGAATGGAAATCGCATAAATATTTACTTACACTCATTGATAGATTAAGCAAATATCCATTCGCTTTTCCCTTGAAACAGGCTGCTATATTCACTAGGGAACGATTACAAGCAGAAAAAGAAAGATTGGTTATGGTTGCTCAAGACTAAACACTCAAAACAAGATGGGACTAAACAAATAAAATATGAAATAGAGCACAGTAAATAAACTGTTTATAACTAAATACTTAGTTAAAAGCTTCACGCATATAAACATACTTTTTACTTGTGAACACTCAACAACAACAGCCATTTAACTTACAAGCTCAAGAACAGCCAAAAGAATGAATTTAATCTCAGCACTCTATAACACAAAAACAGATATGTTATGACCATCATACACACAATTAGTCCCAAAACAATACAGCAGTTGTCTCAATAACGTATAAGTGAAGATTAAATTAAAAAATTAGCAGTTTTGATGTGTTTAATTAAACACGATTATATATTTAATAATAAAGTTAATTTTTATAAAATAAATGCGAGTTCAAATGCGAAAACAATGTTTGACTAACGTAAAAAGCTTGTTATAAATTAAATACAAAGTAAAAAATGTACTTAAAACTTCTAATAAAAATAAACAAATCATTATCTATGAACAAAGAATTTAGCATTACTCAGGATTCTTATATTGACTCCTATTAAACTTACTTTTTGTTTAATAAATTTTAGAATATAATCTAAAAAAATAATTAAATAATTATCCTTATGACGAGAAATAAATGTTTAGTATGCACCTCATAACTTCTGTGTGTCACATAATGCAATTTTATGGAGAATTTTTTTATTAAATATATGCAGAGTTATTTTTTTTTTTATTTTTACCGCCGCAGTATACCTCCAAAAAAGTAGATAATGCGCAAAAAAATATAGAAAAAATCAGTAAAAAATTTCAAATAAAAGCAAAACAAGGGTTAGCCCCTAGCACCCCTGCAACGCAACAAATTTAACACCAAGCTACGCCATGTTCTAATAGCTAGTCATATGTAGAGGTAAGTCATTTACAAGCCGACTAGTTACCGATCAATCATCTAACGCAATTAATCTAACCCTATACATTCTTTAGAAAACAAGAAGATTCGGCAAATAATGTGATCAAAGAGAATAACAAAAAAAATAATAGAAAGTTCTCTCAATTCAGTAACTACTAGCATATAAAATTTGACAAATATCGAATTTACAAGGCTAATCATGATTTCTTCATCAGATATTTGATATTAACTTTAACCACGAAGTGCTTTATACCATATCACCGAACAGTTACTCTTGGGCTATAAATTCTTTATGTACAAAATTTAACATTCAACACACATGCAAAGGAATTTCATTCAACTTACTGTAATGTAAATTTTGAACAAGCTGCGTAAGTAACGTCCATCTCTTATGATAGTGAACGCCCTACGTCATCAAATCATACCAGTCTTATTCAAAAAGTTAATAACACTTAAAGACAAGATTTGGG
This sequence comes from Trachelipus rathkii, assembly GCA_015478945.1. Lineage (NCBI taxonomy): Eukaryota > Metazoa > Arthropoda > Malacostraca > Isopoda > Trachelipodidae > Trachelipus > Trachelipus rathkii. Next base: position 14,549 of record JABUQX010089244.1, on the reverse strand, counting down.
TTTTAACTGAACTTCCAAAAATATAAAAAACCTGACGATTCATTAAGCTTTTATAAATAACACAGAGATAATTCTAGGAATAGATATTTTCTTGATAAGTGTGAAATCAATAACTAACTATTGAGATTATCCATGTTTTATATAAAGTTAAAAAGATACATCTTAAAAAATGTATTTAGGTGTCGCCCAGATACTTATATAGTGCTAGTGAAATCGAGTTTTAAATATTTACCCCTTAGTACAGGTAAAAATAGACTCTGCAAAACAGGATACTATGACGACTTTCACGATGCTAAGCACTCCTAAAAAATCCGCACAAGAGTGGCCACCCGTTCTATACACATTCCTATCTTAAATTGCTAATATAACACCAGCGTTTTGAATGTATCACCGGACATTAGAAGGCAGACCCTGACAGATTCTTCTTCATGCTCGTAAAATGGGTGTACTGAATCAATCTCGCGAATCCACTATACCTTATAGAGTTCATTAAATATTTTATTTAGTAACACGAATTGTATAATCATGTTTTTCCCACTTTAGAGGTATCCTAACTGGTGTAACGTGTCTAAGGCGACCGTTTACCTTAGGCATCCCTGATCACACTACGTCTTAATTTTAATAACAGTTTTTGATGTCCACCACTATAGAGGGTATTTTCTAAACATTCTAAAGGCCTGGACATCATTCAGACACCACAATATATTTTAATACAGTTTTGGGTTCACCGTTTTAGATAGGTTAATATATGAACTTCTAAGCCGGTGACCTCATCTTCCTCAGACTAGCCTTGAGTGGACTGTAAAGTCGTTGCTTGTATTCTGTATTCTGTATTCTTCTTAATAATAATTATAATTATAATTTCTAATATAATTATATTATAATTAATATAATTATATTATAATTATAATTATAATTATTATATATTATTAATATTTTATTATTATGATATATTATTATTTTTAATTATTATTATTTATTATTAATAGTTATTATTATCATTATTATATATTATTATATTATTAATTTATTATATTATACTTGTAATGGGTTCGGCGAGAACTTCTGGGAATTTTTCAGTTCAAATAGCTTGAATTTGTTAATTTCTCATATTAAATTAATATTCTTACAGTTAGAAATCAAAATATATTTTAAAGGATGTACCTACTGTTCTTCAATATTCTAAGAGAGTAAAAGATCACGTGCCTCTAATTAATTTCTCTGTCACTCTGTCAGGAATCCTCTTTGCACCAAGTATGGGCAACTTTTTCGTAAGAAGAGGCCAACTTGTGACTCCTGATGAATAATGATAAGGGTGTGTTTTTTTTGTGAGATTTTGTCGAAAAAAGTCTCAGATATCTAAGATGATGGATACAAAGATAAGGGAGAGAGTAGGAGAACAAGAAAAATATACGTCCCGAATCAAAGGCTCTTTCTTCAAAAAATGTATGAAAAAATCTGCGATGATTGATTGATTTAGTAAGCTTATGAAAATTTTTAGCAGTCATATCAGTAAAAATGAAAAGAACACATTGCTACATTTAAAAGTTATAGAAAGTTATATTATCATAGAAAAAGCTGACCAATAAAGGCTCTCATCTGCTCTGTAGTAAAACGAATGACATGAGCCGTCCTTAAAAGAGGAAATTGTAATAGTGAGTTACTACAATTTAATATTTAATAATTGTTTAAAGGTTATGGAACACTCATGTGTGAACTCGGACGCATAAAAATTTAGGTAATAAATTTATAAGGTAAGGAGCAATCAGAAATGAGAGCCTTTTGAGCTCAGAAGCTGAAAACTGAACAGCCAAAACTGCCTTTGATTTTTTTTCCAAGAATAATATGCTCACAGCTGACCTGATTTATGAAGTGAACCCTATCTTACTTTTCTTTGTAATACGTACCGGTGTCAAAAGGTAATCCTATTCTCACTATTCTACTACCTACAAACCCTACGCATACTATACCTACCAAGCACTGGCACGTGTAATATAATAAAACGTACCCAGACACCTGAAAAACTATAATGATATAGAAACTAATTTTAAATCGAGTATGGTATCAATGAAGAATATAAATTGATTCATTTATTCCAACTCCAAAGATTTCTTGACAAAACAAAGATTGTCCAGGATGAGCGTTTATTAGATCCATTGAGATATTATCAAACTGATGTATGCAACGAGGAACGAGAAGAGAGGGAGAGAGAGAAGAGAGAGAGAGAGAGCAGAGACGAGTGAAGCCATCGAACCCTGAAGTTAAGCAGGGGTGAAGAAGGAATGCAGTTTACCTTGATCTGTGAAGTGCGACGGATAGAGAATTCCTTGTTAGATGATGCTATCTACTATCATGAGCCTCGTACGTGATTGCGTCAGAAATTTATTTTATCGGCTGATTTAGGCTATGAAAAAACAAGTTGTATCATTCGAATATCCTGAACTTCGAGTTTCGTCATTGTATAAACTGAACGAGACGGAGAGAGGAGGAGAAGCTTGAAACATTACATGGCTAAAGATATAATGTTAAAAAGTAAAAAATAAGGGATGAATAAAACGGTGTTACTACAAGATGAGAATAATTAGAAATTTAATGAATGCAGATATGAGAGACGTACAGTAAATTTCGAGATGAGAGTAAGAAGAGTAGCCGAGAACAGCTTAAACCAAAACGGAAAGTTGGAGAAGCGAAAATTTTCGATTAAAAATGTTTAGTTTGCACTAGAAAGTATAGACTAAATACATAAATGAATAAGATTGAGATTTTGAGACACTAAATCAACAGCGCTTTCGTTTACCTTAAAAAGTTATTATATTTAACCATCGAAAATACAAAGATATAATAGCCAGGATCATATGCTTTCATAGTATTAATTTTAAATTCCAGATGGTCCAAGAAATAAATTGAGAATATCTTAAGTTTTCTTTAAATATTAAAATATTATATATATATAAAATATACTCATATATATAATAATATATAATATTATATTATTATTTATATTATATAATTATATATATTTAGAAATATATAGATATATGTATTTAATTCCTTTTATAATATATGCAAACTTATTCATTAAAATATATTTATATACTAATATACACATATATATTATAATATTATAATAATATATATATATAATATATATTAAAAGTAGTTAATATTTATTATTATTATATTATATAATATATATATATATATAATATATATAATATATAAATATATTAAATATATATATAAATATATATATATAATATATATATTATATATATCATATATTATATTGATATATATATATATATATATATAATATATATATATATATATATTATTTATATATAATTAATAAATATATTAATTATATATATACTATTATATATATATATATATATATATTATATAATATAATATATAAAATTAATGAGTTCTTTAAACGGGTGGTCAAAATAAAAGTCATATGTTGATGGAATATATATAAATACAAAGACACTGTCATTTCATTTCCAAAAGATTTTAATTTAATCATTATGAATTTACTAATCCACAGTCAAAAGAGTGGATACAAAAAGCCCACCTCCCCTTTCTACACTAAGTAGTACAAGCAATTCACTACCATTTATAGAGAGCGAACATACAAATTAATATGCACTTAAATCTTTTAAAAATCGATTAATCACATTCATAGTATTCGTCACTTCACATACATTTTCATTAGCACACTTCATGGTTTATGTACTATTAATTTTGATATATAAAAAAAATAACGTATCATCTTACACTACTTTCTTATGCAAAAATATGAACTCCAACACTTTTGGATCAAAAAATGATATCGTATATTATGTCAAGATGAGATGTATGATGTTCTAGCGCAGCTATTATAGTTTCTCATTCTCCCGGTTAAAAATATAGAGTTTGACTAACCAAAGGTAATGTTAAAAAACACAGCATACGTTAAAAAGCTTCCCCACTCACATGTAAAATATATTAAATGCCCAATAGCAGTATTTACATTCTTATGGATAGTAGTACGACTGCCTATCAATATATAAATTAAGATACTTGATCTAACTAACTGCTCATCATCCACTAAGAGTAGTAGATAACATAAATGTATATAAATTTATTAATAGTAATAATAGTTACTAATATAAGAATATTTATTTATAAATCCTATTAGGATATTCATTGGAATCTGAATGCTGCTTTATATACTCTTAAATATATTATATTTATTAGCCGATATCATAGCATCAGAATAGTGTTATTTATCACTTAATAAATGTAATACTATACGTAATTATTCTTTAAGTATATGATAATAACATATATTCCTAAATGAAATTAACGCGTATATTTCACGACTAAATTAGATTAGACACACATATATGCTTACTTACTTCTAAGCTCTGCTAGAAAATAACATAACTCGTCTTATCGAACCTATCAATTAAACAAATATATATCATCTTGCGCCTGGACCTGAAATATATGAATATGTATGACATATCCATAAATTGATAGTAAGGTTCATTAATACTACCATTTGTTGTATCAATTATTTCTTGAGATTCTTCGCGCCATAATCATACTATATCTTCACATAAACATCGCATTAAAAATATTAAATGTCTATATGAATTGTTTTAATATAAATGATGGTAAGAGTCAAGTCGAATGATCGGCGTATGGCTTTTTCTTCGCCCAGCAACTGATAATAATACCTGTTTCTTTTTGGCGTACCGTAAGTTTACAAGCTCCTGCATTGTCCATTGCCCCGTTTTTAAAGAAGTATTCTTTCCGCCCTAAAGCCGACTTCAGGACTTGATTACATATACAAAGTAATGTTACCCTTGCGACTCACGAAAATTGACGTCTTGGGTATTTATAACAGGGGGGCCGTGATTGGGGGTGCACATAGTGAAAAATCAAATCCATCGGTTCTGAATATGAAGTAATGAAAGCCTCGTTCCTTTTATCTCTCGCCCTGCCTGTGAGTCTTATCGAATTATATACAACAACTAAGGATAATTTCGCTTTGCATTATATGAGGCGGAATCTGGTCAGTTAAACACTTCTAGAGGAACTTGTCTTCCTTGGGACGTGTTTACGTTATTTCAGTTCAAAGATCTGGTGAACTTTTTAATAGAAGTTGATCATTCATCGTTAGAGTATCCATGCAAAATTTAACACGTGACAACTTGTAATTTTACCATTGCTTTTGGAACAAGTGTGTATAGTACATAGTTATACTATACAAATGTCAATTAGTGACAAAATGAATACTAGAGAACACTTTTATTGACGGTCATAATTTATCCATGAAGACTTTGTTTATGCCACCGAACATCCGTCTGTAAAGTAAAATTAACTTTAATGAATCCCCATCCAACCCACAACCAAAACTGTTTAACGAAAATAATACGGATCATTAGTTACCCCGAACGCATGAGACAATTGCAGATCAAAATATACACTCGGCAGTTGCCATTCCAATGAATAAGTTTACAATCACAATTCACTATAGTAAGGTTGCTTCGTCAGCGGAATATGAGAAAAAACAAAGTCGCGTTATTTGCGTCTCATACATCACTGGTAAAAAGCGAACAAGTAAACTAGTGACGTCGCGTCGGATCTCCTACTCATCATCGCTCCTACGATCTGCTCCTCTTCACTTCTCTCTAATACATGACGTCATAGAACGTATTGCGTCATTATCTTTAAATGTGACGTCATCGCATTTAATATTAAGGTATAACTTTACACTCTGCACTCAATCCCTAACCGTCTCTCGTATACTCTCATCTTCCTCATTCTCCTCATTTACTCCTCTCCCCTGAATATATATATAACTGCTATACTATTATAAGATAGGATTAATATAATTACTTATCAACGTATATCCTATATATTAATAATAAAGTACATAATTGATTTCAGTTTATCATACTAATATATTATATATTATATATATTATATATAATATAATTTAATAATATATATAATATATATATTATATATATATAATATATAAATAATTTATGAGATATATATATAGATAATAAAATAATAATATATAATTAATCATAAGAATGTCATTACTATCGTACTATATAATATACTATTTATTATATATTATATTAGCCCAGCATTGCTATATACATTCTATGCATGAGAATAATTACTCTTTATTAATATAATATATATATATAAACCTAGTAATTAGGTCATTAAACTATAAGGTATTACCTGGTGTTTATATATAATATATATATATATAGTATATATTAGTCATATATATATATAGTATAATATACAATAAATAGGTTATATATATATATATTATATACCTATATATATAGTTAATATATATATTATATAATAATATCTATATCTAAATTATATATAATATATATATAGGTAATATATATATATATATATTTATATTATATATATATATATATAGATATATATTAGATATAATATATATATAATATATATAATATATGTAATATATAAATAATATAATACAGATACGATATAATATATATATAAGTTATATATTATATATATATATATATAGCCACCACATATATTTACAATAGAAATAATATGAGACGTCTAGGCTTATTATTAAATATAATAATTGTATTTATAGTACCATAGAGGAATATAGTACCTATATATAATCGCCCACAGCGTAAATATATAGTATATATATTATCATAAGTGACGTACCAAAAACGTACTTTGGACAAATAATTATATATGCTGACTACTATATATAATATAAATTATTATAGTTATATGATATATATATATACTATATTATATATATAGGTATATTTAAATATTTATATTCAATAGAGTCTGGCCGATAGGTAGTTGGGGGTGGGGTAGTGAGTTTGTATATATTATATTAGTATCTATGACTTATAAGAGTAAGTGACTATATACTATTATATAGGTTTATTTAGTATATGTGATTTTCTTATCAGATCTTATATATTATGAATTATTTGATCTATGGTGTAATAACATTATAGCAATATATTAATATATTAATTAATATAATTTATATATAATGATAAATATATAATATATTTATTTTACAATATAAGAATATTTTAAAAAAAAAAAAATAATAAAATAAAAAAAAAAATATATAATAATATAATTTAATAATATAATAATAAAAAATCCTGATATATATAAATATATATATTAATTTAAAATAAAATTCTATAGTAATAAATTCCAGTAAGATTAAACCTATAGATATACTTATATATGCGTATTAATACCTTATATATATTAAAGCTCATATAACAGTTAATAATAATCATGTGTTGCAATTAATAAGTGTCTAAATATCTGGAGAAAAAGTTATACTAAAAATAAAACTTATATAATGAGGAATTGCAATTCTAAAATATTTTCTAAAGTTATGTAATATATATATATATATATATATATCTATATATAATAACATGTATAGCGCCATAAGAGAATATGACATATAAGTATAAGTCTCATTGACCTAAGTCAAATATAGAATCAAAAGCTTGGACATGTATCATCTTTGTAACACCTTCAGCTGTATATCTGATTGAATGCGAGTAACATATATATAGTATATATATTATACTATATATAATATATATTATATATATATATAGTATAATATATATAATATAGACTTATATAATCGCCTATAGGGTAGCATAAATAAAATTTATCTGTTGCATATTATATTTTACATATACCTGAATATTTATATTAATTGACTATTATAGAATAATAACGGTACTGATATACTTAAATAATATGATAATATATATTATATATAATATATTATACAATATATTATAATTATTATAATAAATATAAATTCAATATATAAATATAACTTTATTAAGTAAAAGTATATATATATATATATAATATTTATTTTTAACTTGATAGTTATAAAATGTTATAACAAATAAGTTATATAATATAAATAATATATAATTAATACTATGATTACTAATATATAAAATTCTATATTTGCTACTATTTCACAAAGATAATGATTGATTTATATTATAATAATAATTATATAATATAATAGTTATAATATGTAAATAAGATATAACTTGATATAAGATAATATTTATAGTTATATAATATATAATATTATATATATATTTATATTGTATATATATAATATTATATATATATATAAATATAATATATATAATATCTATATATATATAGATTATATATATATTATATATATATATATATATATAATAATATATATATATAGTATATATATGTTGACTTTAATATAAAAAAATATAAAATTGTTATTATATATTACAATAAAATTTATAATCTAATATTATATATATAATATATATATATATTATATATAGTTATATATATATAATTATATATATAATATAGTTAGTAATTATAATATGAGTAGAAAAATAATAATAATTAATGCTTATCAAGTATATAGTATTCTGTATAATATATATATATATATATAATATATATATATATGTAGTATATATTAATATGATACTATATAAGATTACAATCTTATATATTTATATATATATATATATATAATGTTAGTTCAAATGTGTAGATAGGTAACAGTAATATAGTAGTGATAGTGGCAACACAAGTGGTATAGATAATATAAGTAGTAGCTTGGTAATAGTTTTTTGTACTGGTAGCAGAGTTTAAATATACTAACACATACACTTTATGCAAATATGTAGAGTATGATATAGTTCATATATTGATGTGATCTGTCGTGTGGAGATTGGGCGTGTTAAAAACAGCAGGAAACGGAAAAAGAAGAAAAGAGAAGGATCTAGGATAAGGTAAAGAAGACGAATGTGAAGAAGACGGATGAAAACTTCAGCAGGAACATTAGATAGAGGTCGTGAGAAGGCGGCAGACTCTTGTTAGCATTAGTCAGAGTTAAAAAATGTGACGCATTTGTTGAGACCAGATTGTTGTTTGGAATCAGCTATCAAAATTTATTAAATTACTTAAAAATTTTAAATTATTCGATTAAAAAATTTAAATTTAAAATCAGATTAATAAATTATTGAATTATTTATTTAACGAACTCAAGAGGAGGAGCAACATGATTTTTAATTCCACTTCCTCTTGAATCCTATCATAGTATGAAGGAAGGACACATTAGATGCAGTGTGAACGTAAATATATCTGAACAAGTTGTATTGTAGGAGGCAAAATACGTAGATCTCAATTATATTTATGTTAGAATGAATAGATGAACTAAAAAAGTAAATTTAGTGTTAGTACAATCTATGTGTATAGTTGTAACATAAAGTGTCTCGATTGTGATGAAGAGCATAATGTGAAGAGTACTTGCTAAGAAACGTGGAGGTTTCAACGAGTTATGATCAATACGAAGATTATAGCATCGCATGGCTCTTATGACTAGCTGTGAAAACTCAGCTCTCTTGTCTTGCCCATTTTACTCTTCCGCTGAACGGTCGTAAGAGTAGAAAAATACATCTGCGATTTTGACACCACCTGCATTCCATGCGGACAGCTGGGTTTGATAATTATATTTACAATAGTGATGATGAGAAGAATACTGTAATATAGCTATAATTATAGTAATAGTATATAAAGTGTATATATTCTTATATATACTTATGTATATTAATAAATACTAATATATCTGTGTTAGTATATAGGTAATATATGCCTTAAGTCTATTTACTACTGTTATAGATGCTATATATATTATATATGTATCTAATATATACTATATGTCAGTACGTAAATATATTATAATATAAGATAATATGATGAGTTTATATATATAGTGATAATATTGATAATATTTGAATTATATGTATATATTGTAGGATTAAAGAGGCGTAAAACATAGTAGGATATATATATATTGTAGTAATAGAAGGCCTATTTAATTATATTATTTAAAAGTGTCGTATATGTGATACAGATGTGTTCTATAAGTGAGTTAAATGTTCGTAAGCTTCTACGTGCAATGTGTGTGATACAGTGTCATAGTGAATGTGTGTGGGCGTCCTTAATTTTCTGACCCTCCCAACGATTTTAATTTGAAACTATAATAAAATTATTAAAATTTTGTTAAGATTATGTAAAACAGTTTGAACCATGAAATTAGTTTACAATTTAAAGTAAATTTGCTTTATATTTTTGAAAAATTGTTTGGTGGTAAGAAGGTAACTGCTCGCTAGAATCTGACTAGTGCCATTACAGAAACTTCTAATCAACTCGTTAGCACAATAGGGTAGTGTAGAAATATACGTTCAATCCACACTAAACAACATTCTTACCACCACACATTTCAAAAATATAAAAGCAAATTTAACTTAAATTAAACTACTTTTCATATTTCAACTGTTTACATAATCTTACAAAAAATTTTAATATTTTGATTTAGTCTTCAATAAATCGTCTGAGGAGGGTCCAGAAAGTTAAGGAACCCGAAAGTTTAACGAAATTAACACTTAGTAGATGATGCTCTGTGCTATAAAAAACTTCTAATAAAAATACTAATATATAGACATAAGCCCTTACTATTATTAATAATCACCAAAATGTCCACGAGCTGAAATAATTAGCTCACTATCCTTATAAAATAATAAAATTAAATACATAAAATAATATATAAATAATAATAATATATGTAATATATTATATAATATATATATATATTATATATAATATATATATAAGATAATATATAATAATATATATAATACACATAATATATATAAATATATAGTAAATATATTAAATAATATAATAAATATAAGAGTATATTATGATAAAAAACAAATAATAATAATATAAATATAATCATAGGAAAAACTACGCCTAATAATAAATAAAAATATAAATAATAATATATAATATTAATATAATAAAAAAGTAATATATAAAATAAAATAATAATAATATTAGAATTAATAATAATTATATATAATATAAAATAATAGAAAATAAAATATATGACTTATAATTATATATATATAATATATAATATAATAAAACTATAATATGATAATATATATAATAATATATATATGCTAGCTAAAGTATTATAAGCTAATAAAACATTAAATGAGTTATAAATATATCTAAAAATATAAAGTATATATATATAATAAACCAGAAAGTTAAAGCTATTATGATAAAGCAAGTATAAAGATTATATAGCTATAGTTATAAATGACCTAGTAAAAGTATATACTATATAGACATATATAGTATATATATCATAGACAAAAAAAAATTACTTATTATATATATGACTTAAGATTGTTAATAAACTAATATTAGATATTAATAGTCCTATATAAGCTAATATAAGCTACAGAATGCTTAATATAGCCTAAGTAAAAGCACGTTATAAGAAATAATCAAATAGATATAATATAATATAATAATATATATATATATAATTATACATTAATATCTATAAATCCCACTATATAATAGGTATATGTTAATAATTAGGTAAATATAATACTAATACGTCTATTCTTATTAACTGATACCTAATTAGTTATTGTTTAAACGTTTATGCAGATAATATATATAGTATAATATAATATTATAAGTATATATAATATATATATGTATTTTTATATAATAATATTTACTTATAATAATTTTATTAATAATAAAAATGTATTATCTAATATATATAATACAGTACTAACTCATGTAATAATAAATTTTTTTATCTATTTATTATATAATATCTATTGAACAATTAATTTACATAGATAATTTAAAAATAAATTAAATAATAGATACACCTATCATAAATTATGTAGGGAATATGTTATAAGGAGCTATATAATGAAGTGTAATAGTATATATAATATTGATATATATAGATATGAATATTATTGATTAGTAGTATAATATACATATTATTATATATATATATTGATACGTAAATGATGATTTATATATCATTTGTAAGTGTAGATATTAGTATATTATGTTTATATAATTTTGGATTATATATATATTGTTATATGATATAGCGAAGATATTATATAGCTTAGAGTAGATATAGACATTTATTTAGATGATAAAGCAGATAAGTTTATTAAATACTAGTATGTTTAAAGGCTAGAGAGTAGTTAGTAAGAGCTATTCGAGTTTAGATAGGTTTTATTTTAGTGGGAAGTAGTGTGTATTAAACATGATATAGTAGTTAAAGCTCAGCTCATGGGTCAAGAAACCTTATAGTATAGTTGAGTATTAGTATAATATATAGTATATAATATACTATAATTGTTAGTCTATACTACTTAATAAGCCTAAGTATATAAACGAGTCAGAAAGATCAATATCATATATTATAAAGACCTATATAAGCTAATAGCAGTAAATAACTAAAGCTATAACATAATCCCCTAGTATATATGTAATATATATAATATATATAAGGAATATCACACACTCTTGTATATAAAATATGTCTTATTCACTAATGCTAAGTATATCTAGCTTTAAGCGCATAATAGTAAACTAAAGTATAAAATGCTTTTTTAATATAAATTTAGAGTTTGGGACACACATATACAAACAAGCACACACAATCATACCACGCATGCAACACAAACCCTACACACACGCACCCATTAGTAAACCAGCAACTCTCACATACTACATCAAAACACCATAAACACCACCAAACAAAACTAACAAACCAACAGAACTCGAGAACCGCTTTATATACTATATATTATTAAATTTCCGAGTGACGCACAAAAAAAACAGCAGTATTTAACTGTTAAAAATTAAAGCTTTCTTAAATTAATAATACCGTATATTTACCCTGTCAAATGTAACAGAAATACAAAACATTAACAAATAAAAGCATAATATCTCCACTTAAGATATATTGTTTATTAAGTAAAATCATATATATAAATCAATGTATATAAAATAAATATAGTGTTATAAATATAATCAACAAAGTTACCGCCCCACCATCATACAACTCACATCACGTCCACTAATATATATATATAGAATACTATACATATAATACAATCTAATATAATGGAACCACATCCACCATTATGTATATACAATGCTAAGTTACATAAGTTATTAGCGTATACGCTCACTAAGTCACTATAAACCTACGAGATATTGATATAATATATATTATTAATAATAAAATATGTCTTAACTTATAATATCTGATAATTAACTATATACCTAAATACTATCTACAAAGATATACATGCAGTAATTTCTACTAACCTATATAGTGTATGCTGTCCTTATCAATTGAATCGCTGAAAATCTACTTATCCGTACATACCCAGAAATACATGAAATGGTTCACTAGGATAAACTATTTTTGAAAAGAACTACAATACTTCTAAAAAACAATAACGAACAGTTACAAGATCTGTGGGAACTTTATATTTCTTCTATAAGCTATTATAATACTATATATATTATTATCTTTCTTCAACCGTTTTATAGTATAACACACATGACATATTTACGTACAGAAGTTTCGCCCGACCTTGTTGTAATAATCTAATGCTTTCCTGTGTCATACATTTTTAATAATGTCATTTAATTTATTTGTTCATTGACATATTTTAGTTCTTTGTAATGCTAGTTTAAATATTGATAAAGAATACTGGCAAAATTTTACCGAGAAACTGTAAAAAAAAAAAAAAAATAAAAAAAAAAACAAAAAAAAAAAAAAAAAAAAAAAAAAAAAAAAAAAAAATACATATCCTACAAAACTCAATAGCTACAGGTAATAATTATATATTTTTGGAATCCATCTGGTAAAATTGTTAGTTAAGCCACAATGATAAAAAAAACAAACAAAAAAAATAAAAAAACAAAAAAGCTATTTTATATTAATCGGGTGAGATAATTAAGTAGTTCATCGCTAAATATTACTAAAGTCTTACTTCCGGGCAAATGTAGGTAGGTTTCGAGCGACGGGAACACAAGGGAACGTTTCCACTACCCGTAGGCGCGAGCGCGCAGCAACCCCCGCGGACACCCACGTGTACGCAACGCGAGAAAACATGTGGCCGGTTCGCATGTATCGCTCCCCGCGAATTAGTCCTAACCGCCCCCGACGCATAGTTGCCGGGAAGCTCGAGAAAGACCGCCCCGGAGCTGCAGCAGTACCGCAGTGCCGGGCAAAAAAATTGCGCGTATACCCTATGGAGGCTGCGTTCTTAAGCTTCAAAAAAAAAAGCAAACGCTCGCGGCGTTCTACTAGATCTTATTTAATGGGCATGAAAGCGCTAAAAAGGTTCGTCTTAAATAGGCTTTCGGTCGCTACTCACCTCTATCCTGCATAAATAGATAGTTTGAAAAACGGACAGAAATTTTTTTTTTCTTGTCTACATAGTCTCCACTCAACTAATCCATTTGCCCCCCCTACAGGATTCCATAACAGTATTTCTGGATTCCCCTTATTACATTTCTTCCGCTTTCTATCTCCTCAT
>JABUQX010089243.1:17500-21402 GCA_015478945.1 Trachelipus rathkii | reverse complement strand
GGTGGTGGCTACAACCAACGAACCCGTCCTTATTATTAATCAGAGACATATATATCATGCTGACGCAAACCATCCTGTAAAGCTTTGTATAAACATGGTGCAACCCTAATGATAGTTTTCCTACAGTGTAAGCTTAACTGAACATCTGTGTCATATAACATCAAACCTTGGTAAGTATGATAGTTTCTTTGTAGGGGTGTAAGGGAGTAGGTTACGCTTTGTGATGCTGTGGTAGTTACTTTACTGATATTAATCAGTGTACTTTGTTAATGTTGACTGTTTATTCGTACGTAAGGTATGTTATGTTCTTAGTTTAGGTGATATTATGTTAGCTTTACGGATATTAAAACTTTGTTATGATTATTAAATACTACTACTACTACTACTACTACTACTACTACTACTACTACTACTACTACTACTAATAATAATAATAATAATAATAATAATAATAATAATAATAATAATAATAATAATAATAATAATAATAATAATAATAATAATAATAATAATTGAAAGCTTACATTGGTGCCAAATCACCTCTGTATGATGCGTTGTTGCCAAACCTACCGGTTTGTCTATAGTAAAGCTTGAGATTGTTATACTTTGTTAATGTCGGCAGTTTATTCACGCTTAATGTATGTCAGGTATGTTATGGTACAATATAAAAATAAAAAAAAAAAGTTTTTATGTTAGCGTTTATTCGTTGATCTGTATGATCGATAGGTTATTTTATAATGTTTGACAGAGAATTTTGCTAATGTCCACGTTTATTCATAGTTCAAAATGATGTTATATTTGATATGCAAGACACTTTGATGAATGTAGTATCAATTCATAGTTCAAGATGCTGGTATCTTTGATAGTTTGGATACTTTGTTAAAGAATTTTGCTAGATAATACTGTTTTATCTGCTGATGATATGATTGAAAAGCAGGTATTGTTGAGTTTTGCTGTGTAATGAGGGATAGGTTGAGAACTTATTCATAGGTCCGAATGTTAATGTCTTATTCGTAGGTTCAAATGTTAGTATATATTGTAGGTTTTCGCCCATTGTAAGTGTTAGATATGTTAGGCTATGTTTAATTTCTGTTACGTTTTGTTAAATATTACTATGACAATGTGAAATTAATACTGATTTGATAGAGAAATGATAAGTTTCGTAAGATATTACTGTGCTAACTAACGATGATGTGTTAGAAACGTGGGCATAGGTAAAGTTTTTGCTGAGTAATGTTAAGTTTGCCCGAGAATTTTGCTAATGTCTACGTTTATTGATAGTTCAAAATGATGTTATATTTGATATGAGTGACACTTTCATGAAGGTAGTGTCAAATGATACTCTATAACTTGAGATTGGTCACTTTATTAAGGATTTTGTTAGATAATATTGGTTTTAGCTGTTGCAGATATGTTAAAAAAGTAGCTACATTGAGTTTTAGTGTCCTGTTAGCTAATACCTTTGATAAGCAGGAACTCTTTGTAAATAATAGCAGATTATTCATACGTGAGGTTTGTTAGGTTTGCATATATTCTTAGTTCAGGTTATGATATGTTAGCTTTATTGATGTGAAAACTTTGACACCTTAGCATATATTCGTTGGTCTGTATGATAATTAGGTAAGGTTATGATAAATTTTGTTAAATATTACTATGTTAAGGTAAAAATACCAATGATATGTTACAGATACGTTTGAAAAAGTGTGAACAGGTTACGTTCTGTATGCAATGTTAGTTACTTTACTGTTGTTAAGCATGGCACCTTGAAGATGTTAGCATTCGATGTAAGGCATGTTAGGTTTATCGTTGTACATTATATTCTTAGTTCAGTTAAGATATGTTAGCTTATTGATGTGAAAACTTTGTGTTATTTTAGCATATATTCGTTGGTCTATAGTTATTTAAGGTTATGATAAATTTTGTTAAATATTACCATGTTAAGGTAAAAATACCAATGATATGATACGTTTGAAAAGTGTGAACAGGTTACGTTCTTTATGCATTGTTAGTTACTTTACTGTTGTTAAGTATGGATCTTTGTTAATGTTGGCTGTTTATTCGAGCGTAAGGTATGTTAGGTTTATCGTTGTATATTATATTCTTAGTTCAGGTCATGATATGTTAGCTTTGTTGATGTTAAAACTTGTTACGTTAGCAAATATTCGTTGCTAGTATATAAAGAACTTATTTTGTTATGTTTATCCTAAATGATACTCAAAATATGACCTGAATCAATAGATCAATAGATCGATAGATCATGGTAGGGTGGGTGGAGGGGAGGAGCGGGTGGTTTGATTTACAGATTTATTGATTTACTGTTTTAAATCAGTAAATTATTACACTTTACTATGATATTTTATTCAAAGAACTTATTCTTGTGTTGTTTGGATAAAACTTTGTTATTTTTATGTTATGTTTGGATAAAACTTTGTTATGTTTGCAATTATTCGTTGGGGATTATGATAGTTAGGTAAGGTTAAGATGAATTTTTGTTAAATATTACTATGTTAATGTAAAAAACTTTGTTACGTTAGCATACATTCGTTGGTTTGTATGATAATTAGACAGGTTGTGATAAATTTTTGTTAAATATTACCATGTTAATGTAAAATTACTGATATGTTAGAGATATGCTTGAAAAAAAAGTGAGTGAATAGGTTGCATTTTGTACGCTGAGTTAGTTACTTTACTGTTGTTAAGTGTGGAACTTTGTTAATGTTAGTAGTTTATTCGTGCGTAAGGTGTGTTAGGTTTGTCGTTGTACATTATATTCTTAGTTCAGGTTATGCTATGTTAGCTTTATTAATGTGAAAACTTTGTTACGTTAGCATACATTCGTTGGTTAGTATATAAAGAACTTATTTTTATGCTATGTTTATCCGAAATGATACTCGAAATATGACTTGAATCAATAGATCAATAGATCATGGATGAGAGCAGGAGGGGGGAGGGGAGGGGTAGGGTGCTTGGCTCTGGATTTCTACTGGGATTTACTGCTTTAGGGTATGTAAAATATGACACGGGGAAATAAGGGATTTGAATTAATAGGACAATAGGACAGGATCATGGATGGGTAGAGGTGGTGGGGAGGGTGATGGATTTATTGACGACAAAGAAATATAAATAAATAAAGAAGGAAGGATGGACAGGGACAGACATGGACATGGTGGTGGGAGCAGGAATGGATGGAAGGGGAAAATAAAATAAAGAAGGGACGGATCAATAGATCAATAGATCAATAGATCAATAGATCACGGGCGGGGTGGGGAGGGTAGGTTGGGTGGTTTGACTAACTGATTTACTGATTTACTGCTTTAGGGTATGTAAAATGTAAAAAAAAAATTTGTTATAAGCACAAAAAGAATAAAAGTTTTGTGTTATGTTAATTACAAAATATGACATGAATCAATAGATCATTAGATCAATAGATCAATAGATCAATAAGATGGGTAGGTTGAGTGGTTTGATTTACTGATTTACTGCTTTTAGGGTATGTAAAACGAAAAAAATTGCTATAAGCATAAAAAGAATAAAAGTTGTTATGTTATACAAAAATATGAAATCAATAGGTCAATAGATCAATAGATCAATAGATTACGGGTGGGGTGGGGAGGGGTGCGGTGGTGCGCCCGGCTGTTTTAGGGTGGTTAAAAAACAAAAATTTTTAAATTATAAACATGAAAAGCGTAAAATTTTAGTAAAAATTTTTATTTTAAACAAAATAAAATTAAAAATAAAAAAAATAAAAATTTGAAAATAAATTAAAAAAAATAAATTAAAAATTAAACACAAAGAATAAATGTAAAATGAAACTTATAAAATAAATTAGAACAAACTATATATTTTAGTTGATGTTTATAAAAAAAAAAACGAGATTTTGAAATAGAAATGTCAGTCTCCAA
>JABUQX010089243.1:0-15000 GCA_015478945.1 Trachelipus rathkii | reverse complement strand
ATATATATATAGGTATATATATATATATATATATATTCTTTTTTCAGAAATTGCTTTTGTATATTTATTATTCAATAATAAAAGGTTGGTGCACTTTATAGATAACTCTTTAATTAATTAAGTTTAATATCCTTAGAAGGAAAAATCATGTCAACTAAACTAAAATCGAAAAACAACTCATGTACTTGAATATTACTCACTCTGAAGATAAAAGTACTCTCATTTGTCAATATGTAATAGTTAACACAATTGATGGGAAACAGTCAGTTTGATCATGCACGAAAAGGTTTACCTAACTTCCAGTTACTCATTGGGTCACAGTACATCTATTGGATCCTTTAAATTAATGCAACATTTAAAACGCTATCATCCAGACATTGCTGCAATTGTTAAAAAGAAAGGTGAAAATAAAGGTAATCCGAATAAACCTTTAATTTCAAAAACTCAGACTAATGTGGAAATTTTTTCAGTTCCAAATTTTTTTTATGTCTATATCAAGTGAAAAATTCATTCAATTCAAAATACAATTGATTATAATGATCGTTAAAGATAGTGACCTATTAGTTTTCTTTGCAAGACCAGGATTTAAAGCACTGTGTGGAGACATGGCTTCGAAACTGGAAGTCCTTTAGACCGGGAAAATATTTGTAAAATAGTTCTAGAAGAAGCGGATAAGCAAAAAAATAAACAAAATTGCTTAAAGAGACGCTCCATGCATTTTAAAATGGATGCTACACATGGGCAAGATTTTGCCAATAATATTAGATATGTGGACGAGGATAAAAACAATATTTCTAAAGCGTTAGCAGTAAAAGATACCAAATCGTAACATTTCAACGAACATATCCAAGAATTTGTTACTGACGTTTTAAGAGGCAAGTAATTAGCTTAGTTACGGATAACGCATCAAACATGATCAGTACTATTGAAAAATTAAATAAGGACAATGAGGATGATGAACAGGAAGCTGGTAAACGTGATAATTGATTTTATTGAATGCCAAAATGAAGAAGTAATAGTTATTTTCAGAATGAACTTGATAAACTATGAAAAGACTATGTTCCGATGACGTTAACATTGCACACATGAGATGTGGAGTTCAGTTAGCAGTGAGTGATGGTCTCCACAATACTCATACAGTAATTATAAGAAAGGCGAGACAAATAGCAAAAACAGCACGTACCCCAAAATAAGAGTCAAGCTGGAAAAATGGCAATCTTAGGTCAAGAGACAAGATGGGAAGTAAGGTTGCGCTCTAGAAGGCTTTTTCTAACTAAAGATTATAGTATGCAGGCTGGATGTGCTGCCGGTACTCCTGAAAACTTCTCTGATAGTCAGTGGGAACAAATCGAAACCCTCGAAGAATTATTAAAACACCCATACTTTACAACAAAAAATACTCAATCAGAAGACTTGACTGCAGGAAAATTTTTATAGAGAAGTTATTTTAGCAAATGACAAAAAATTCCATGAAAAGAAGGGAAAGAATGTTAACAGAAAATAAAATACATTTGTCGGCCATCTTTGTTCAGAATCTTTCTCAGAACTGAAGATCTGATATTAAAAGCTAGGAATTCTCTTTGTGAACTAGGACTTAAAATGAATAACTCAGTAGTTTCAGGAAACCTCCTTTGTAGTATCTTGTCAGATGAATATAAAGAAGTCAAATTTGACAGATAATGGGGAAAATTGGAGCATGCAGACAATCTACCAGTAAAAGACATTCAACCTAAAAATCCTCTAGATAATTAAAAGGTAGAATTCCATAAGGCATTAGATGGAAAATGAAAATTGACCGGAAATCAAAGTTAATAGTTAAAGAGGCAATCAATTGCTATCCTTAAATTTTGCAAGATGCCGCTTGCACAATTACAGCTTTGCCTCCTAGTCAAGTGAATGTTGAGAGCTTATTTTCTGCTTTAAAAATAATAAAATAGGATCTAAGGACATCGTTAAAGGATGGATTCCGGGATTTAAACTTGAATTTTTAGAACAATTGTTTTGAATAAATTTATAGTACATATATATGGTAAAACTGTTAAAGAGAAATTATTT
Organism: Trachelipus rathkii; assembly: GCA_015478945.1. Lineage (NCBI taxonomy): Eukaryota > Metazoa > Arthropoda > Malacostraca > Isopoda > Trachelipodidae > Trachelipus > Trachelipus rathkii. Next base: position 12,945 of record JABUQX010089243.1, on the reverse strand, counting down.
TCAAAATTTAAAAAAAAAAATTATATATATATATATATATATATATATATATATATATATATATATATATATATATATATATATATATATATATATATATATATATATATATATATATATATATATATATATATATATATATTTTTTTTGAAATTACAGGTTCAGGTTTAGGAAATGGAATGGATGGAATGGATGGAAAGAAATGGAATGGAATGGACAGTGGAAGAAAGTTAATTATTCTTATTCTGAATTTCTTAAAATTCTTATTTTCTATGAAATATTTTCTGTTTTAAATTCTAAGTTAATAAAGACGTCATTAACAAACATTTAATTTCATCATACTATCAAAATTTTGTAACAGAATTAATGATTTCATAACTGTAAATGGAGAAGGAATTATAACAAGAAGTCGGAGCCAAAGCCGGAACCGGAGCCGGAGTCGGTAATTTTAAAATGCTGGAGCCGGAGCCGAGTAATTTAAAAATGATGGAGCCGGAGCCGGAGCCGTAGTCGGAGCCGGGTAATTTTAAAATAATTTACCCAGAGTCGGAGCCGGAAAAAAATTTGCCGGCTCCGCAGCCCTGCTTGTAGGAAGCTATATTATCTGCTCATCGCTTTTATTGAAAGAGAAACGGTAAAGAAATTGACTAGCTGTACTTGAGAACTAGAGAAAAGTTATTGTTTGTGGTGAATAGTGAAATCATCGAGAACGATAAATTTAGACAAAGATTAATATTTGTATTTTTAGTTAGATATCCTAATAGTATAAAATAGTTACTAGACTTAGGAGATAAATAAACAGAATAAATAAATTTATTCTCATCTTTCAAGAAAGCCTAAGCCATTGGGGAGAATATTCAGAACAGACGCCATCACTGTAAACATAAACACAACACCCACCTTTAAGTGTAAATTAATGATAAAGATTAGGAGGGAGCATAGTATTTATTACTATCTGTGCGCTCAAAAAATTTGAGTTTTGGTTAAGAGCAACAAGGACCTCAAAGAAGAAAGGTATTCTTTAGCAAATTGGAAATTAAAAATAAGACTGGGAAAGTTGCAAAAAGTAATGAACAATAAAGACAGTAATCATGGGTAGACCGTTCGAACCCATGTAACCAGGGCTACGGAGTCGGAGTCGGAGTCGTGGAGTCGTGCAATTTTCCAGGAGTCGGAGTCGAAAATTCTGTGCAAGTGTAGTCGGAGTCGAAAATTTATAGAACTATGAGTTTTCAGTTTAATATGTTTTTATAACATGTTATTATATATTATTATTATTATCTATTATTATTATTATTATTATTATTATTATTATTATTATTATTATTATGAAATTCACAGGATATACTCTAAAAAAAATAATAATGTAGAATAATGAAAATGAAAATCGTTGTTCTCTTTAAGAAAAAAAGTTGCAGCCTGTCAAAGTTGATAAAACAATCATAGACTTTCCAATATTGAATCCATCAAGGTTCGTTCTGATTTCAGCCCTCTAGTTTCATGTTATGAAAGTTTTTGTATAGTTTAACAGCAGAAAATCTATGGTAGGACTTAATAAATCTATCATAACCTGACTAGGTGGCCTAAAACTAGCAGAGGCCACTATTTTTTTTTTTTTAAGAAAGGCTTTGGGAAAATTTTAAACTTTGAGAGCTCTTAACTTTTTTTCCTAAAGACTTTTATCATATTTCGCTTTTTTTAAGCTGTCATTGTTATTTTATCAAAGTATATTGCCTGTGATTTTAAATTTATTATATATATGTATATATATATATATATATATTATATATATTATATATATATAATATTCATATAATATATATATATATACAATATTATATATACTATATATATATATATATAGTATATAACAAAATCTATGGGATTTTAACAACTTTGAGAAGCGCTGTAACTTTTTTGCCTAAAGAAACGATGATTTTCGTTTTCATTAATCTTCATTATTATTTTTAGAGTACATCCTGTGATTTTTAAAAATCGGGGGTGACCCGCCTCTCGCATTACTATTATCTACATATATATATTATATATAATATATATATATATTATATATAATATATATATATATATATATTATATATATATATATATTATATATATATTATATATATATATATATAATATCGTTGCGGCGCGGTGCGTTGTGGGTATGCTCCTTGCTGCCGTGCTGGTGAAGACCTTCGCGGGTGCGGTGCAAACAAAATCCGAAAGCTCGCCAGCACTAGAACCACCCTGCGATGCGTATTCATTCACTCCAATAAGACAGGACAACATCCCCTACAGAGCCGATATCTGGAAACTCGTGAAGAAATATTAATGGCGCCTCAAAACACCTAACCTTTAAAAACATGGTTTGGTAAGAGAGAGAGAGAAGAAGAAGAGAGGAGAGAGAGAGAGAGAGAGACGAGATGAGAGAGGAGAGGGAGAAGACGAGAGGAGGAGAGAAACGGACGAAAGAGAGGAAAAGAGAAATAAGGAAGGAGAAGGAAGAGACGAGCAGGAGACCCGCGATCGAAAGAGAAGAGAGAGACGAGAGAGAGAAGAGAGAGAGAGAGAGAGAGAGAGATTCTTAATAGTAACGCGAAAAAGAAATACCAAAAATATTAAGAACATAAGAAGGCTTTATGTGTGTGCGTTTTCCAAGAAGTTATGTTTAAAGTTATGTGGAATTGTTATATCAGAAGAAAGATAAAAGAAGTTAGTTTTAGAGACATTGAAAACAATGATACTCTCTTTATTGATTTAGAAATATGAGAAAAAAAAGAAGACGAGGCCATTTAATCCAATTAGGACTACGATTCTTCTAGGATCAACTGTTTGAAATTAAGTAGGACTCATTTCAAGGTATAGAGTTATGAAAGTATGTAGATGGACAGCTAATAAAAGTAGACAGATGATGAAGAAACATATTAAAAGTAATGAATATAAAGTAGAAAAAAGTTGTGGATTGGACAGAATGAAGAACACCATTCTTTATGGACTTAAACTCTTAAAAGATAAAAGGTTTTTGTCTATAATAACTAGCTGATATAGAACGATTGGAAAGGAAATCAAAGAATATTGCAAAAGAAAGTTTACTTTTCAAAGTTTTGTTTCACACTCTGTCAAATGTTTTGGATATGCTTAACACCGCCATAAAAGATTTATCTAAAGCCAAGGAACGGGACCAAAAGTCAAAAAGAATGGAAAAAAGACCAAAAATCGAACTCTCCTAAAGGAAATCTTACGCGGATATATATGAAATAATAATAGAAAAATTAAGTCGTTTTCATATCTACCTGTTAAGGATAGACTCAAAGATTCTGGATAGGAAATAAGTGATGTAATTGGAGATCTGATTGAGATTTTCTTTCTGGGACAGATCAAAAATCCGCACTATTCCAGTAGGAGATAAAGTGAAGTTAATGGGTAGAGACGAAATAGCTTACCAAGGAAGGGTGCTCACTCGGAAGCATTAGTTTAGCGAACAACAAAAAGGATAGAAAAAGAACCACAGACCAATTTAGTATTAAACTCTAAGAGAAAGTAAATAACATTTATAGAGGAATTTACGATGTCAATCATAGGTAAATTCCTGGAGAAAGGTGGAATTACAGGTAAAGATTTGAGCGAAAAAATCAGTTTTGGAATAAGCTAAATGGGCTCTCCAGCACCTTCGAAAGAAATTAGAAGATGGAAAGAAGAAGAAGGAAAATTAAAGTTACGTTACGTGAACATTTCATTCAAAATTCCAGGAAATGTGTGAGGAAAAGGAGCCAGAAAGTTTACTAAACTCTACGGAAAAGGGATTTATAGATTCAGGTAGAAAAGCTTTTCACGATTCAAGGATGAATTTAAAGTCGCAAGTGTTTGTAAAGTAAGAAGACAATGAAAATTTCTTAAGGAAGACTTCCTGCATTATAAGTAGCAAAATAAGAAGAATTAAAGTTAAGATAAGGTTTATTTGCTTTAGATGAAGAAAATAGAATGAAGACTACTTCTGCGACTTTCTTAAACTATATGTCCAAAGTTATTACCTATTATTATTAAGTTCTATATATACTATGATATAATATATATTATATAAATATATATATATATATATATATATATAATTATATATATATATATATAATAATTATATATATATATATATAATATAATTTATATATATATATTATAATATATATATATATATATATATATATATATATATAAACACCGGAAATAACATTTTTAGATGAAACCACAAAATTAATCATAAATAAGTTGGAGGGATATAATCTAAAGTGGAATCTAGAAGCAAAGGTTTGAGCGAATAGTTCAGAAAGCATAACAGAACACAGATGTATTAAGAGGGAACAAGAGGTTGGAAGGAAGAAGCAAAGTTGGAGTTTTCAAAATACGAGAAAGGTCGTCAAGAAGAGGAACTTTAAGTCACAGAGAATTGAGCTTGCACAGTTCCCGAATGAAATATAAATAGGATAAGTGTCTTGAATTTGAAAGACGTTGATAATTCCTTGATGCAACAATTCTGTGATGAATATCACGAGAGAAAGCAGAGTTAAACCAAGGTTTGAGTTTTAGCTAGAGAGAAAGTAAATGGAATACATGCCTCCATGCAGAGAAAAATCACATCAGTTAGGCGTTTTTCAAACATCGAGGGAGCTTTTTCCGTTGAAGCAGTAATAACTAATAAGCAGTAATAAATAAGTTTGCAGCACCGAAATGCAATAATGTTTGCTCGCGGAAGATTTAAAGAGACAGAACAGAATATAGAGATAAGAATGTGATCGGATGAACCCAGAGGAGGATAAAGTTTAACAATATAAGGAGAAAGATTGGAAGTTACCACTAAGGTGGAGTGGACGGATGAAAGACGTGCTGCATTTGTTACTGCCAACGAAGCTCTGGCCACCGCCACACTCCTTTTCTATCCACAGGACTCTGCACTCATCAGAATTCAGGTAGATGTGTTCGATTTCGCAGTCGAAGTGGTTGCAGCAATATCTGAATGGAGTGTGGGCACCTCTTGCTTTCCTCTCGTAAGTTGGATCCTGCTGAAATTTGCTAACAGCGCTTTCGGCAGGAAGCTGCTTGCATTTACCCTCGCGGTTCAGATCACTTCCGGTACTTTCTGGAGGGCTGTGAGTTCCACATTCTTACAGATCACAAGCCAATCACTTTTGCCATGGAAACCCGACATGAAAGGCACTCGCCCAGGGAGGCCCAACATTTGGAGTATGTATCGCAATTCACAGCTGATCTACGACATATATCTGGAGCAGATAACTTCGCCGCTGATGCACTCTCACGCATATCGAGGTCAACTCTCTCCTGCTCTACCTTCTATCAGTTACGAAGACATGGCAATTAGTCAGGCGTCTGAAGACCCAGCTCTTCCACAGGATTCTATTCTTCAGCTGCAGTAGATCTTCCTGCCTAGCATAGAGAAGAATCTTCTCTGTGACATGTCCGCGGGACATCTAGCTCCTCTAACGACTTTCTTGCTGACTGGTGAATGCTTTGAAAAAGTTCACATCGACGGTGCCGGTAGTCTCACTTCTTCACACGGTCACCGGTACATTCTCACTTGTATCGATCGTTTCACAAGGTGGACCGAAGCCATACCTCTCTCTGTTGCTACAACGGAATCTATAGCCAAGGCTTTCGTGGCTCACTGGACTTCGTGTTTCGGTATTACACTCACTGTTTAATCAATCAGGGTAGACCCTTCGAATATTTACTCTGGAGAGATTTGATGCGTCTTCGTGAAGAGAAGATTCACACTGCCAGTTTTCATCCTATATCGAATGGGATTTGTGAACGCTTTCACCGCCAGCTCAAGGCGTCTCTTGAGCCACAGTCCCTACCACAGCGCTGGAATGAAGCTTTTCCTTTTGTAATGCTTGGCATCAACACGGCAATCAAGGAAGATCTTCAGTGCTCTGCTGCTGAGCGTGTCTACGGTTTAACACTTCGCCTACCAGAATTTTTCTCTCAGTCTTCTCCCCCTCATTTTTCAGACCCTCTATCCTATCTTACCCGCTTGAGAAGCTGTGCTGAGTCGTGGAGACCCATACCTACACGGCATCAAAAGGTGCATTCCTTCATTCGGAAGGATCTTTCTTCATATATACACGTTTTCTTGAGGCATGATTCTCATCGCACCTCACTCCAACGGACCTTTTCAGGTTGTGCTAAGGAAGGAAAATTTCTTCACAATCCAACATCCTTCCCGCACAGAGCACATTTCCATCGACCGCTCAGGCCCGCTTATTAAGAGGCAAACCCTTCCGACACTCTAGATTCCAACCTGTTTCCTCGCACCATCTCGGTTTCGTCTCATCAACCTTCTTTCACGACACCACCTTCTTCACCTGCTTCTATTCCTTTTACTTCACCACCACCACCACTTCCCCCGCCGCCTTCACCTTCAAGTCTGGCTCAGGATCCTCAACCAACGTGAACTCCGCCACCAGCTTGTTCTATATAGGAACCACCTTAGCACTAGTATACATGTTTTGGTTCCTACTTCTTCGTCTGCTCTTACTGCTGCGTAACCTGCTTCGCCTGTATCGCCGCAGCCACTGGCACTTTCACAGGTTTCGCTTCGTTCGGCCCTGGCTCCTTTGGAGGCATCGAATATAACAAGTAGTGGGCGGCAAGTTCGTTGGTCGAGATGCTGTCTCGACTGACTTACTCCCCAACTACTACACTGAGGGGTGGTGCTGTAGTGACAGCCAGTTACAAACAACATTGTCATTTTACACACTGTGGCTAGTGTCGGTGAGCAGCTTGCCGCTTTTTTACGCTTTCTGTCACCAGGCGGTTTTCGAAGACATGTGTTCCTACAATCCCATTATTTCAATAAAACACTTTATATTGTGGCTATCTAAGGCAGTGGTTTTCAAAATGGGGTGCGTCTCGAAATACCAGAGGGTGCGCGACAAGTGTGAAGAAAAACTTTAAATTTTATTCTTTAGTAATTTTTTTTTACACAAGTGTCCCAAAAAATTCGATAAAAAAAAATTATATATATATATATATATATATATATATATATATATATATATATATATATATATATATATATATATATATTATAATTATAATTTATATAATAGTGAAAGGATCAAGGTGCATGGAATCGATTTTTATTACTCTGGGGGTGACTCACTAAAAAAAGATTGGGAACCACTGAGCTAGAGTGTAAATAAATGGCTTAGCTTACATAAGTTTACCTGATTTTTTATATATATATATAGTTATATTATATATATATATATTTATATAATATATATATATATAATAAATATATATAATATATATAATATAATATTATATATAATTATACTATATATAACGGTATGTATATATATATATAAATATAATATATATATATATATATATATATATATATGAATATATATATATATATATATATATATATATATATATTATATAATAATATATATATATCATATAATATATATATATTATTATATTCTATTATATATATTATATAATATATATATATATATATATAATATTATATATATATATATATATTATATAAATATATATATATTATTATATATATAAAATGATACACCAGGTATATTATTATACCGGGGTGTGATAATATATATAATATTATATATAATATTATATATATTTATAGTACATTAATAAAAATGTTCCTGAATTTTATAAATAACTCAGATAACTTCAGCTATATCAGCGAAAATTTATATATATAAATATACCACCGGTTATAGTATTAACCGGTGTACTATACAACATCAATATAATATATACTAATCACTACTTATATATAATATAATATATATTATAACCATATATGGCCCCGCATATAATCATGACAAAAAATATGCACATATATATATAATCAACACATATAATATATAATAATAATATATTGATACCATTTAACTACACCCAAGCCAACCACATAAATACTCTACTCACATCACGAAAATAGTTAAAGAATGGTTAAGTCGTCAGAATGTGTACACATTACACAAACCAAAAACACATAATTTTCAAACGAGAAAGACAGGATCCTTAAGATTGACCTCAATACAACACAAAACCAACAACCTCAACAAGTCACACAAACAAACAAACATCCACCACCATACACAAACACAACCACAACCAAATCAAAAATACCCACACAACCCAAAAACCAAAACCAAACCACACCGAACACACAACACAAAATACCAAAACACTCACCATAAACCAACACAACACACCCCAAGCTAAAACCCACACATCAAATACTTGTGTTTCTAAACCAAACTTTTCAGTTTCCTTTAAAAGATAAGAGTCTTTTACCAAACAGGGAATAACAATAGACATCAACTCCACAAGATGTAAACAAACTACTACCTAATAAATAAATAATAATAATTTATTAACATTATTTTATTTTCTAATGAAGTATTAAAAAGAATGGAAATAGAATAACCCTAACTCATTTTTCAAACATGATAGTTCCCAATTTCATAGTGTTTGAACGTACTGTGTTTAAATAGATCACAATCTGTAGGCTGCTAACAAACTGAGTGTGTTGCCAGAAATTTTCCCAGATTTGGATCTATTTCAGCACAAGATGTTCAATTCAATAGGGTAGAATGTCGTTCTATGGCTCAGCAGCTGTAAACGGCTGTCGATAGCCATCCTTTAAATCTGTCAATGTTGGTGTTCTTCAAGTTTCTATTTTTATTCATCTGTCTACTTGACAATCTTCCACACAACTACATATCATCTTTGAATATTCAAACTCAAATTTTTCACATGTTCTTAATATTCTTGATATTCCCTTTCCTTGTTATCATTCTTGGAAGTACTACATTATTTTCTCTCACTAATTAATAAGTAAGCTTCTCCGAGGTTACCCTGTATGTATGAGGTGCCTTCAGAATTTCTTCGCACCAGCTGTATTGTTTGTTATCTATAGTCGCGTTGTATATAGCATGCATCGCATATCTGCTGTGGTTCAGATCACACAGCTCTTCTTGAAAGTGTAGAATTCAATATTTTTTTTTCTTATCGTACCAGCTATCCCACTTACTCACTTTTTCCAGTCTCTTGTCGTTGACCAAAATTTTGTATTACTCCCATTATATTATTACCACCATTACAACGGACTCTTTTTTTTCAGAATCCTCTGATTGAAAGCCTCAACTTTTGAAGAGACCTCGCTCGACTCGTCTAACTACTCTCTCTCTCTCTCTCTCTCTCTCTTCTCTCTCTCTCTCCTCTCTCTCCTCTCGTCCTCTCTCTTCTCCTTCTCGCTCGTGTCCTGCGGCTTCATCTCGTCATACGATATCCCAAACTTAATCCGGCTCTGGCCACTTTTAGATATCCTCAAATGCTAAATTCTAGAAGACTCTTCCATCTCCCAGTTCCTTGTTTTAAACACTTTCAAGCTCCGTGTATTAAACCAATAATGTCTACCATTAACAAATTGACCGTGCAAATGACCTTCACAACTGTGTTGGGCTTCACCTAGACCTATATATATATATAATTATATATTAATTATATTAATATATATATATATATATATAGATATAATATATATATATATATATAGGAGGTATCTGCTATATTACTATCATACTAATATATATATATATATAGAGAGAGGACGAGAGAGAGAGAGAGAGGAAAATGTGTGTGATGGGGAGAGGGTTTGCGTACGACAAGTCCAGTGTCCCTGTGCGGGTCCAAGAAATGACCTTCTGGTGCTTTTCGCGGAAAATTTCGAAGCTCGGCCCAAACTGCAAATATATAATACTATCATTATATATATATCCGATATCATATATATATATAGTAACTATATATATATATCATATATAATATATATTACTAACTATATAAGATATATCTGAAATTATTATATTATAATATATAGGAACATTATTAAATTAACATTCAGAATATATATAAACATTTATATATAGTATACTATATAATACTATTATATATTATATAGTATACTGTATATATTATATATATATAACTTATATATATATTACTATCTATTATTATATACTAATATACTATATGATACCCATATATATCACCTATTAGATATATATTATAATATATAATATATATATATATTATATATATAGATTATATATATATATATATATATAATATATATAATATATATATATATATATATATTATCCATGAATTTAATCAAAATGTTCCCATGTTTCTTCCATTGTTCTATCTCATATCGTGATTCGGAAATCAAGTGAAGTTTTCCTGCAGAAAATGATGGCACCCAATACTCTTCCTAAATATCGAACACGGTTATGAAGATACGTGGAAAGGAGGTTCATAGAAGAAATATTTCAAATGAAGAGTATAACTTTAAGAATGTCATTAGATAGAAATTAATTTATTGTTTTTAATATCTATCTTTTTAAATTTTCACAAATATAAAATTGCAATGATTTTTAATGCTGTCTCCATATAAGTAAAAATGTGATGTTTGAAAATATCACGTACGAAGTAGGTTAGCTTCCTTCATCGTATCAAATTATCTATCTAAGGAACTCAAATAACAGGTTAGTTCTGTCTGTCGCCAGTAACAAGTACAGCTAACAAGTTAAATTAAATTCACTTTTCGCAAAGGAGTTTAGAAAAATGGGAAAGTTGCAAAGTATTGCTCTAGAAAGATTTATAATCTTTTCATGTTTTTGCACTTAATTTATATTCTTTAAATTCTTTTTAATCATTTATCACCTTAAAAGTTACAATAAGGCAAAAAATTAAGGTTCTAAAAATATTCTTTTAGAATAAGGATTTGAAAATCAGTTTACACGAAATCCCGACAATCTCGAAGTAAAGTTATTTAGACATAACCATTTCATTACTATACTTGTCCTGTGCTTTTACATTTAAAGTTCTTAACAAATCTATTTCTGTTTTAACGCTTTCAAAATTAGAGTTAGATGTCGTTGTTAAAAGGTTTTGCCAAAATAACTGGAACTCTTTCAAAAGTATAAATTAAAAGATATTTATAGAAATTTTTAGTGATATCTGTTCAGGCTGCTCATCTTCATTACTCCATATGAAAGTTTATACTTTCATTAAAATGGCACAAATCAAGAATATACCTGGGAAAGGAGCAGCAGGTAATTTAGGTTTTGATTTTTGAGAGAAAGAAACTATGAAGAGTTCTCCGGTTTGAGAAATTGGCTACAATCTATAGTCTCTAATATTAACGCCGCTACAATAGATCACTTTTACGGAGTGGAGATTTTGGTGCAGATATGTGTTTGTCAGGGGACACAGATCTATGATGCCTGTTTAATTAACCAGGAAAGATTTTGGCATTCAATAAATTTTGCGAGAGAAACATAAGTTTTAGCACGAATTTCGTGCAAAAACGACCGCGATTTCTTACGAAGTTTACTTTTGTTTACAAGCAGTTGGAATCAGCTGTTGTGATGTAGCTCATCGATTTGGAATAAACAGAAATAAAAACATAAATGGTTTATATTACAAATAATTGATCAACTATTGTGAAGGAGTTTAACAATTTGGAAGAAATTATATTTAAAGTTTATTTTATCGAATGAAACATTGATCAATTCAAGCGGGCCTACCCCGCCGCCATATTGTTTGTTACATTTTTGCGTAAGCATGTCCTAAATTAGAATTTTTTTACGATTATGCGTGCATAGTTTGACAAAAATGAACGCATACTCTAGCATTTCTTAAGTTTCGTAAGCACAAATGCAAAACGAAAATGACTTACAATACAGCAGTTTTTGTTTTTGCATTTGTGCTTACGAAACGTAAGAAATGCTCGAGTTTGAGTTCGTTTTTGTAAAACTTAGGACAAAATCGTAAGAAATGCCGAATTTAGGACGTGCTTACGCAAAAATGTAAACAAACAATATGGCGGCGTGGTAGGCCCCTTTAAACTGATGAATGTTTCATTCAATAAAATCAGCTTTAAATAGAATTTCTTCGCAAAATAGCATAAACTCCCATCAACCAAATAGTAGATCGAATTATGTAATATAAACCATTGTTTATGTTTCTATTTCTGTTTATTCCAAATCCGGATGCGGTTCCATCAAAACCCCCCCCCCCCCCCCCCCCCCCCCCCCCCCCCCCCCCCCCCCCCTCAGCTGATTCCAACTGTTTGTAAACAGAAGTAAACTTCGTAAGAAATCGCGGTCTTTCGACATTTGAAATTCGTGCTCAAACTGTGTAAGCATATCTTACGAGCGTTACGCACAAATGACAAAGCGGAAAACGGTCGTAGGTCAGCATAGATCAACAAATTACGGACAAACTGGCGGATATGTTTTTCAATATTGTCAAAGGCTGTTTTCGAAAAGTCACGCATTTTCCAACGCCGAAAGTGTAAGAAACGTTGCGGAATGGTTCGTAACATAATTCTAATTTTTTGTTTTTTTTTTTTTAATTTTCCTTGACAACTTGACGATTTGTTGGAGAAATACGTAATTAAACAATTTTCCTAAAAAATATTTAGGAGTTTTCCTTCAATTTTTTTTTTACAACGACAAATACTAAAAAATATTTGTGACTAAAATAAACTTTTGTAACTAGCAAGGAAAAATTAATTTGTTTTAAAGTTTTGGCGGCACATTTACCGCGAAAGTACAAGTGCCCACATGACACAATGATGGCCGGAAAATTAATAACATTGGTTGAAGTACTATAATTTTAATTTATATATACCGTATATATACTATATATATTATATTAGATATATATATAATTATATTATATATAATATATATATATATATATATATAATATTATATATATATATAATAATATATATATTATATATATTATATATAATAATATATATATATATATTTATATATCAAAGGATTTATCTCTCTCTTGGGG
>JABUQX010089242.1:25000-37500 GCA_015478945.1 Trachelipus rathkii | reverse complement strand
GTATGTTCGGAGTGGGCAAAAAGGAAAGATTTTCCTCTTCTTTTGGAGTGGTGTTATAATACTTGTTTTTTGCTTTTTTAAGTGCTTTAGAAATGAAACTATCTGGATAATCGAGAGATTTAATTAATTAAGGGGAGACTTCATAACTAGACCCCTTACTTTTTGAAGGCAAAATCAAAATTTTCACATTTTTTTTTATTATCTAAATTAGTAGAAAAATTCCTCCTGAACATCATGGTTGTAATTATTTTTTAAAAATTTCTAAAAAGTTTTTTAGATACAGAAATTTATTTAGAGAGGTGTCGAACTAAAAAATTTCAATTCCAGTCAAAATTGCAATTCCAGGTTTAGGATCAAAAAATGTTTTATTTATAATTATAGAAAATCTAATTTTTTTATATATTCTCAACCTCTAGCTCATTCTTCGGATTTTACTGTCAAATAAATGGAGCCGGAGCCGGAGCCGGAGCCGGAGCCGGAGCCGGAGCCGGAGCCGGAGCCGGGGATATATTTTTTTTTCATAAAATAATTTTTTTAGATGAAAATTTATTGGCAGAAGATGTGCTGAACAATTTTCAAATAGTACAGTAATCCTTAGTCGGATCCGGATCCGGATCCGAAGTCAGAGCCGGAGTCGAGGTCGGAGCCGGAGAGCCGGAGTATGAATTTTTTTCAAAGAATATTTTTTTAGAAGATCTGCTGAACAATTTTCAAATTTAGTTGCAGAAACCCTTATTCGGATCCGGAGCTGAAGCCGAAGTTGGAGCTGGAGCCGGAGCCGGAGCCGGAGCCGGAGCCGGAGCCGGAGCCGAGTCGAGAGCCGGAGCCGGAGCCCGGAGCCGGAGCCGGGGTATGATTTTTTTCTAAAAATATATTTTTAGGTTAAAAATTTATATTTTTTTAGAAGATCTACTGAACAATTTTCAAAATACAGAAACCTTAGTCAGATCCGGAGCCGAAGCTTGAAGTCGAAGCCGGAAGCCGGAGCCGGAGGCCGGAGCCGGAAGCCGGAGCCGAGCCTGGGTATGAATTTTTTTCAAAATATTTTTTAGGTGAAAAATTTAATGCCAGAAGACGTACTGAACAATTTTCAAATAGTGCAGAATCCTTAGTCGGATCCGGATCCAAGAGTGAAAAATTTATTGCCAGAAGAAGTGCTGAACAATTTTCAAATAGTGCAAAAACCTTAGTTGGATCCGGATCCGGATCTTGGGTATGAATTTTTTTCGAGCCGGATTCTGCGGTATAAATTTTTTTTAAAGAAAAAATTTTTTTAGATGAAAAATTTGTTGCCAGAAGACGTGCTGAACAGGTTTCAAATAGCGCAGAATCCTTAGTCGGATCCAAATCCGGAGTCGGAGCCGGAGTCGAAGTCGGAGCCAGAGTCAGAGCCGGTGCAATAGTATAAATTTTTTTCAGAAGAATATTTTTTTAGAAGAAAAATTTATTGCCAGAAGTCGTGCTAAACAATTTTTCAAATAGTGCAGAAACTTAGTCAGATCCGGAGCCGAAGGTGAAGTCGGAGCCGAAGGTGAAGTCGGAGCCGGAGCCGGAGCCGGAGCCGGAGCCGGAGCCGGAACCTGGGTATGAATTTTTTTCAAAAAATTATTTTTTTGTTAGGTGAAAAATTTAATGCCAGAAGACGCACTGAACAATTTTCCAAATAGTGCAGAAACCTTTGTTCAGGTCCGGATCCGGATCCGGATCGGAGTACGGATCCTGGGTATAAATTTTTTCAAGAAATAATTCTTAGATGAAAAATTTATTGCCCAGAAAGACTGCTGAACAATTTTTCAAAATAGTGCAGAATCTTAATCGGATTCCGGATTTTGGAGTCGGAGTGGAGCCGATCAAAGTCGGAGATGGAGTCGGAGATGGAGTCGGAGCCAGAGGATGAGTTTTTCGAAAAATTAATTTTTTTAGGTTGAAAATTTTATTGGATTAGAAAGACGTGCTAGAAAAACTTTTCAATATGTTCAGGAACCTTAGTCGGATCGAATCGGAGGCCAGAGCCAGAGCCAGAGCCGGATCACTTGTGGTGAGGTATGAATTTTTTGAAAAATACATATTATATAATGCGCTTTTACAATATAATTGCTCAAGAAGAAACGATTATTTGTCACACAGACAAATTTTATATAAATATAAGGTTGACTCGCTCTCGCACACAAACACATGTAGTGATAATCAGATCCAGTGAGTGATAGAAGAGTTGACCGAGATCGCTCAGGCGCTCGTTAGTATTCCTCACACATAAAGTCGGCTAGTCTTAGACATGGATTTCACGAAGCACGATAGATGGGTGTCTATGCGTTACTTCTTGTAATATTAGAGAATAAGTTTTTTAGATTGGTCCGAATAATTTTTATATGACTCGCTCTCTCGCACGCACAATACGATATTCCTCGCACTAAAATTTCTAGATAGCTGTTTTAGACTATAAAGTACTTGAATCCATGTGTGCCGGATGCCGGACGTATTCTCACGCGAGAAGAGCCTTATCCTAGATATAAATTTTTTCAAGAGATAATTTTTTTTAGATGAATAATTTATTTATATACAGGACGATATATAGTGTTATATCACTCGAACGATTACCATAGGCTGACTCAATTTTCAACTCTAGTCTCGACACGCAATCCTATAATCGGATCTCTGCTAGATATATATAAGTCGAGAAATTGACGCCTTGGTCGTCGAAGGATACGGTAGGCTACTGGTGTCGATAGTGAATTTATGGTTCCTTTCGATAAATAAATGTGTAATTTTTTTTTCTCCTTATAAAAAATCCTAAATTTCAATTTCAATAAATTTCACAAATTATAGTGTGAAGAAGATTTCTGGTTACTACCTATAGGATTATAGAATGAAACATGCTAAACTGAAAAACAAATATCTTAACAAGATAACTAGATAGAGACACTGTATGAGTTCCCTGATCCGAAAGACCGCAGCCGCTTACTCGTGGAGACGAGTGGTCGTGAAATCTCACGTATAGCCAGAGAGTCAGCAGTGCCTTGTAGTGCTGGAGACCGGATACCTCTCTGGTGGGTGTGGGTCTATAGAGTTTATCTTTGCGCAAAAATGATGCAATTTTCATTGTTAGTAGACGTAATTAATAGTTGTGGAAGTTTTTGTAGTGTTCATAGGGAAGAAATTTACTATGGATATCATGTCGGATTTTTTAATAGCTGTTATACTTTTTGTTGTACAATTTTCGGTAAACAAGTCTCGCTACTCGCAATTCTAAATAGTTCGGGTCACTCTCCGAGAATGCGTGTGAGAGAAGATCCTCTCTGTGATGCGCGTAACCCAGGAGACATCCATTCCTCCTGCATAGAATACAGTACGAACTAAAATATTGATTAATGAAAATATGTATTTAGGGAAAATTTAATTGAAGACAGATGGCTGAACCAATTTTCAATAAAGTTCAGGAACCTTATTGATGGATCCGGATCAGGGAGCAGGATCCGGGATCGGAGTCGGAGCTGGATCTTGCTTATAAATATTTTTAAAGAATTGTTTCCTTCAGTTGAAACCATATGGTATTGCACAGAAGACATTTGACTAAGTACGAATTTTCAAATAGTTCAAAAACCTTAGTCGGATTCGGATTCGGAGTCGGAACCGGAACCGGAACCGGAGCCGGAGTTAGAGCCGGATCCTGTTTATAAATTTTTCCAAGAAAATTTTTTTTAGATGAAAAATTTATTGCTGAAGACGTGCTGAACAATGTTCAAATAGTGCAGAAACCTTAGTTGGATCGGATCGGAGTCGAAAACGGAGTCGGATTCTGGGTATAATTTTGTTCCTATAAATTTTTTTTTTGGTGAAAAGTTTATTGCCAGAAGACGTGCTTAACAATTTTCAAATAGTGCAGAAACCTTAGTCGGATCCAGCGCCGGATCTGGAGCCGCAGCCGGAGTATGAAACGGAACCGGATTCTGGGCATAAATTTTTTCAAAAAAGTTTTGTACGTGAAAAATTTATTGCCAGAAAGTACTGCACAATTCTCAAACAGTGCAGAAACTATAGTCGGAGTTGGAGCCGGAGCCGGAGAAAAATAATAATTATTTTTCTTTTGGGTTGTAAAAGAAATATATCAAAGGCTTGAATTGATTCAATTGAAAAAGAATATATATATATATATATATATATATATATATTTATATATATATTATAATAATATATATATATATATATATATATATATATATATATATATATATATATATATATACTATATATATATATAACTATATATATATATAATATATATATAATATATATATATATATATATTATATATATTATATATATATATATATATATATATATATTATATATATATAAAAAAATATTATAAAAAATATATATAAAATTTATTCAATTGAAAAAGAATATATATATATATATATATATATATATGGATTGGGTTATGAAAGAATCAGAGGTGGGGTGAGGTAGCAAGGGATGTTGTTTTAGAGTAATGGAGAATGAAAGAGAGTGGAGGGTGCCCTAACCTATTATATGCGGATAATTTAGTTTAGTGTGGCGAAATCTGAAATACCTTTGAGAGGGATTAGTAAAGAGAGATGTTGGGCAGGTGTGTAAATGAGGGTTTGGAAAAGTAAAACGTAGAAATAGAGTAAGGTTATCGTTTTGAGTTGAGGATAGTTCTCTGTGTAAAGTTATGTTAGATGGTGAGCAGTGGAAACAAATGTCTGAGTTCCAATATTTAGGATATATTGGTGGATGAAAAGGGAAACGATGATGCAGATATGTAGATGAGAAGGTTTGTGATGGAAGGAAGAATGGCTGGTGCAATTAAATCCTTAGTGGATTGCAGGAATAAGTCTTGAGTTTGCTAGGGTCTTACATGACGGTATGCTTTTACCTTTGTTAATGTATAGTAGGGAGACTATAGGTCTGGAATAAGAGGTACAGATATAAAGTATAGAAATAGAACTTCTGCTGGTTCTACACGGCATTTCTGATGGGTTGCTTCCTGGGTTAACAGGAGCAACGCAACCAAAGTCAAGCCCGCCGACATGGGCATAAGTTTGTTTTGTTGCGATAAACTTTGCAAATAAGACGAAGAAAAATGTTCACTCGCGCCAGGACTTCGAACCATCGACAACAGCGTTCGCCGTTTAGACAATGATACAGGAGGCTTACCCAACTATTGCGATTCCCGCCTCCCCAGAAAAGAATCATCTCCGGAAGGTTTTCAAATTTCTTGCTTCGATATCACTGCTTTGAACGGTACTTATTTAAATTCATAGAAAGGTGCTTAACCCCCTACTGGGGCTACACAGCATTCTTTCTAGTTTGCTTCCCGTGTTACAGGAGGAACCAACCCAAAGTCATTCCACGCCGACATGGGCACAAGATGCTTTTTGCGATAAATTTGCAATAATAAGACGAAGAAAAATTTTCACTCGTGCCATGACTCGAAACCGTCAAACAACAGCGTCACCGTATAGACAATGTACAGGAAGTTCCACCACTAGTCCGATCGACACCACGAAAAAATAAGGTATCTCTTTACAGTTTTTAAGTTTCCTGCTTCGCTATCACTGCTTTGAAACTCGATACTTATTTTAATCCATAGAAATGTGGGGTGAGACCCCTGCTGGGGCTACACGGCATTTTCTGGGTGTCCTGGGTTACAGGAGCAACCGACCAAAGCCAAGGAACGCCGACATGGGCACACAACATGCTTGTTGCGACATATTTGCAACAATAAGACGAAGAAAAATTTCACTCACGTCCAGGACTCGACCATCGACAACAGGTCGTCGTTAAGACCATTGTACAGGCAGGCCTACCACTATTGCGATCGCCTCTCCCAGAAAAGAAGCATCTCGGAAGTTTTCAAATTTCTTGCTTCGATATCACTGCTTTGAAATTGATACTTATTTAAATACATAGAAAGGTGGTTGGAAACTTGCTGAGGGTAAACGTCATTCTGTTAGTTTGCTCCAGTGTTTACAGGAGCAACCAACCTTAAGTCAGGCCACGCGATTATGGGGCACAATGCTTGTTGCGACAAATCTTTGCCATTAATAAGACGTAGAAAATTTCAATCGCGCCAGGACTTGAACCATCTACAACATTGTCGCTGTTAGACAATGTGAAAGAGGTTAAACCACTAGTCCGATCCTACACCCCAGAAAAAAAGGTATTTCGTTAAAGTTTTTAAGTTTCCTGCTTCGATATCACTGCTTTGAAACTCAATACTTATTTAAATCCACAAAAGGATGGTTGGAACCCCTTCTGGGCTACACGGCATTCTTCAGGGGTGCTCATTGGTAACAGGACCAACCGACCAAGGTCAAGGAACGCCAACAGGCGCACAACATGCTTCTTACTACAAATTTGCAATAAGACAAAAAAAAATTTCGCTCGCGCCAGGACTCGAACTATCGGCACAAAACAGCGTCACCGTTAGACAATATACAGGATGCTTCTACCACTAGTCCGATCCGCCTTCTCAGAAAGAGAAGTCATCTCATAAGATTTTAAGTCTCCGGCTTCAATATCACTGCTTTTGAAAACTGCGACACTTACTAAATTGACAGAAGGGTGATTGGAAATCTCTGCTTGGGGCTTACACGGCATTTTCTGGGGTGTCCTGGGTTACAGAAGCAACCGACAAAAGTCAAGGAACGCCGACATGCGCACAAGATGCTTGTTGCGACAAATTTGCAATAATAAGACGAAAAAATTTCACTCGCGCAGGACTCAAACCATCGACAAATGCGTAGCCGTTAGACAATGTAGAGGTGACTCTACCACTATTCGATCCGCCTTTCCAGAAAAAGAAGGCATCTCGAAAGTTTTTAAATCTCCTGCTTCGATATCATTGCTTTGAAACTCAATACTTTTATTTTAAATCCACAGAAGGGATGGTTGGAACCCCTAGCTGGTGCTACACGGCATTTCTTCATTGGGTGTTCATGTGTATACAGGTAGGCAACCTGACCAAAGTCAAGGAACGCCGACATGCGCACAATATGCTTGTTGCGACAAATTTTGCAATAATAAGACGAAAAAAAATTTCACTCGCGCCAGACTCGAAAACCATCGACAACAGCGTCGCGTTAGACAATGTACATGAGCTCTTACCACTAGTCCGATGCGCCTCCCCAAAAAAGAAGGCATCTCGGAAGATTTCAATTTTCTTTCTTCGATATCACTGCTTTGAAAACCCCCAACATATTAAATAAACAAAAAAGAGGTTGAACCCCTCTCGGTTGAGGCTACACTGCATTTTTCAGAGGTGCTCATGGGTTACAGGAGCAGCCGACCAAAGTCAGGCCACGTCGATATGGGCACAACATGCTTGTTGCGGACAAATTTGACATTATAAGACGCTAGAAAATTTCCCTTCGCCGCCAGGTACTCGAACCATCGACAAACAGCGTCGCTGTTAGAACATGTACAAGAGGTTTTAAAACCACTAGTCAGATCCGAAACCCCAGAAAAAAAAGGTATTCCGTTACAGTTTTTAAGTTTCCTGCTCGATTTCACTGCTTTGAAACTCGATACTTATTAAAATCCGCAGAAGGATGGTTGGAACCCCTTCTGGGGCTACACAGCATTCTTCAGGGGTTCTTATGGGTAACAGGACTAACCGACCATGTCAAGGAACGCAACAGGCGCACAACATCCATCTTACGACAAATTTTGCATTAAGACTAAAAAAAAATTTACTTCGCCCGCCAGGACTCGAACCATTTCAAAACAACAGCGACAGCCATTTTGGACTATGCACAGGGCAGCTCTTGCCAATAAGTCCAATCCTCCTCCCCCAAAAAGGAAGGCATCTTAGAAAGATTTTCAAATCTCCTTCTTTCGATATCACTGCTTTAAAACTCGCTACATATTTAAAATCCACATAAGGGTGGTTGGAACCCCCGTCTGGGGCTACACGGCATTTTTTAGGGGTGCTCATGGGGTTACAGGAGCAGCCGACCAAAGTCAAGGATCGCCGACATGCGCACAATGCTCGTTGCGAAAAATTTGCAATAATAAGACGAAAAAAAATTTCACTCGCGCCCGTGACACGAACCATCGACAAAGAGCGTCGCGTTAGACAATGTACAGGAGGCATTACCACAAGTCCGGTCCGCCTAATCAAAAAAGAAAGCATCTCGGAATAGTTTTCAAGTCTCCTGTTTCGATATCACTGCTTTGAAACGGTACTTATTTAAATCCATGGAAGGGTGCTTGGAACCTATATATATATATATTATATATATATATATATAATATTTATATATATATATATATATATATATATACTATATATATATATATTTATATATATATATATATATATATATAATATTATATATATATTATAATATATATATATATATATTATATAATATATATATATATTATAAATATATATATATATTATGAGAATAAAGTTTTTTTTTTTTTTCCCGTCTAAAAAAGTGAATAATTTCCAAATGTTTATTTCTTTTTCTAGAATTTCATTTTTTCCTAATACCTAAATAAGGAAATTTCATTAAAAAAAAAACGAACAGATTTATTTTCTTCAAATTTACCAAGCTCAATAAATAAACTGTAAACAAACTGACGTTAACATTAAAATGTTTTGGTTATAGAACGTAAGGTGTGTCAAGCCATGGCATGATATTCTCTGTCAAAAATTTTGAAAGTAATTTTCAGAAGATGATAAAAAATTTTTTTAAAAAACAAAATTTTCAAATAAGGTGTCTAACTAAAATTTATTACCACTCTAAATTGGAGTATTTTAGTGCAAAAAAAATTGAAATATCTTGAAAATTAAAGATTTTATGGCAGTTTTTGTGGAAATTCAAAAAAAAAAAAAATTCCCTCTTTAATTTACTAATCAAAAACGCACCGTTTTTTTTTGTTTTGGTTTTTTTCATTAAATTAAAGATATTCATATTTGTTCATCAGTAATACCTGTTTTTTGCTTTTTTTGAGTGCTTTTGCTATGAAGTCTCCCGTAATTAATTAAAAGTGCTAAAAATATATTTAATTTCATCGGAAAGAAATGGTTGGGAACATAGCCTGAGAGCAAAGAGGAATAAACTTGACAAAATGGATAATTTTGTATTGGGACGATGGTTTGATGCCCAATGTATATAATTGGGAGCTAATTGTTTCTTTTTTGCCCACTCCGAACATACCTATACATTCAATTTAAAAAATACTATTAATATATTACTTTTAATTAACACATTCAACCAAGCCTCTTTTCAACTTTATATATTATATATATATAATATATTATATATATAATAATATATATATTATATATATATATATTATATATAATATTATATATATATATATATATAATATATAATATATAATATATGTATGTGTGTGTGTATATATTTTATATTTTATATATATATATATATATATATATATATATATATATATATATATATATATATATATATATATATATATATATATATATTATATATATATATATTATATATATTATATATATATATATTATATATATATATATATATATATATAATATATATATAATATATATATATATATATATATATATATATATTATATATATTATATATATAATTATATATATATAATATATATATATATATAAATATATTATATATATATATATATATATATATATATATATATATATATATATATATATATATATATATATATTATATAGTATATAATATATATATATATATATATATATATATATAACCTTTTCTGTTGAATTTCCATCTGAACAGAATGCACCTTAGATCTACACCTTTTATTCCATACCATAATTTCACTACTATACATTAGCACTGCTAGCAACATACCCTCATGCAGAATCATAGCACACTCAAAACTTAGTTCCCTTGCATTCACCAAAAGTCTAATTGTACCAATCACCTTACTACCACTCAAAACTTTCCTTCTACGCTCTTCATCATCCGTTCCCTTTTCATGTAATATATAGCATAAATATTTAAACTCAAATTTCACTACTATTCATAGGGATGGTGCGTTCATGACCGATGAAAAGGATGTGAAGAGAGTGTGGAGGGAACACTTCGAAAATCTGCATAACAATGGCAGTAATGAAGAGGTGATAGGGAATGTGTATGAGTTTGGTGGCGTAATAAGAATTATATATTTTGGAGATAAGGTTATTAGTAAGGAGAAGGTAAAAGGTAGAATGAGAAAGTTGAAAAATGTATAAGTAGATATAGGTATATATGAAAATACATGTGAAATGATCAAGTATGGAGGCGAGATTGTGATTGACTGAAAATAGAAGGTGTTTATTGGAGGGTATAGTTCCGAAGGATTTGAGGAGACTGTGATAGTACCCTTATATAAGGGTAAGGGAGTTAATTGGAAATGTTGAAACTGTATGAGAATTAGTTTTTTGAGTGTTGAAGAGAATATATAGACTGGTATTTTGGTTGAAAAAAGGAATCGAGTGACTGAGGGACTGATTAGCGAAGAACAAGGTTCAGTTTAGAAGTGGTAGAAGATGTGTAGATCAAATTGAAACTAATGATTGAGAAAATAAGACAGAAGAAGAAAAAATTGTATTTAGGTTTTATGTTCTAGCAACAGGCGTATTATAGGATTAGAGGGAAGCTTTTTGGCAGGTGTTAGTGATATGATGTTAGTTGTAGGTTTCGGAACAGAATAAAAAAAATATTTTTGTCGAGAGTGAAGCGTGTGTAAAATTAAATGGGGTTGAGACTTAATAGTTTAATATTAATAGGTGTGTGACACATAGATGTGTTGTTTTGTTCGCTATTTAATTTGTTTATGGATGGGGTGATGAAATAATAAGAGGTAATGATGTATTTTGATGATTTGATTTTGCATTGAAATCCGAAGAAAGTTTGAGAGAGTTGCATGACGGGTTTGGCAGGGTGTGCAAAAGGAGGTGTTTGAAAGTAAATGTAGATAGAATTAAGGTTATGGTAGTGGGTGAGGAGATTCTACGGTGTGAAATCATTTTGGATGGTGAGCATCTGGAATAAGTATCTGAGTTTAATTATTTAATTTATTTTTGGATGAAAAGGGAGAGAATGATGCAGAGTTTAGTAAGAAAGTTGTTAATGGTAGAAAGGTGGCTAGTGCAAATAAATCCTTAGTGAATACCAAGGAACTAAGTCTTGAGTTCGATAGGGTTTTGCCTTTTGGTGTGTTGTTACCGGTGTTAATATATAGTAGTGAAACTATTATGTGGAATAAGGTGTATAAATCTAATGTACTGTCTGTTCAGATGGACAATCTTAGGGGCTTATTAAATATGGAAAGAATTCGAGAGTGTATTAAGATAGTTTGGTCATATGGAAAGGATGGAGGATAGTCGGTTGGTTAAGCGGATGTATTGTGGTGAGTGTGCAGGAAATCGGCCGGCTGGGAGACCGAAGATAAAAAGGATTAAGTCAATAAAGGAATGTCTGAAAGAAAAGAATGCGAGAGTGGAGGAGGCGAGAAAAAAAGGGACATAATTGTAATTAATGGCGGGGTTTTGTGGGAAGGTATAGTTGTAGGTCTGGTCCAAGAGATGAATCTTACATTGACGAAATACCATTTTTATGGTCCGCCGCAGTCTTATGAAGCCCTTGGGTGGATTTTTTTGACTTGCGTGATGTTCTTCTACTATTTTTCTATTTCCGGTGTATGCTACGCACCTCACCCCAATCTGGAGCAAGGAGATGGATGATATATATATATATATATATATATATATATATATATATATATATATATATATATATATATATATATATATATATATATATATATATATATATATATATATATATACATATAATTTTTCATAAACTTCGTTTTGCCTTTTACTAACAACATCGAATTCACCATTCACCACATTTTCTTTATTTATTCGGCCAATCTTTTCACAACACAAACTTCGCTTGTAGTCATCAATATTGCTTCGTTATAATTTAGCCATTCCTCTTGTACTCCTTCTTTCTCCCCTTTTCTTTCACTATTCCCCCATTTTCGGTTAAATCCTTTTGTTTTTCTGTTGAAAATATTTTTAATTTCATTTTAAATTCCAATCTTTTATCTCCCCCTCCTTTCGCCTTTCACCTTTCACCTTTCACCTAAAATAGTGATCGGATATTCTCCCTGCTGCTCCTCTCAAAATATTCACATCCAGCAACAAATCTTTCTCCATTTGATTTGCAGATATATAATCATTCAGAGCACCATCACCTGTCTTAGCACTTACTCATATATATTTCTACATGTTCCTTTTATTAAATCATGTGTTTCCTATTATCATTTCCTAAGCAGCACACATTTCCAACAGTTTTTATCCATTTCGCTCAAAGCTTATACTCCAAAAGGATCTACAACTCCTCGTACTTCAACACAACACACCCTTGTTTAATTGCCTAGCAAACACGTTTTATCGTTCCTATTTGAACTACCCAAACATTCAT
>JABUQX010089242.1:0-17500 GCA_015478945.1 Trachelipus rathkii | reverse complement strand
ATGACAACACCACAGAACTATTAGCTACAATTTCTCATTTAAGTCTGAATAATCTTCTTTGTAAGATTATAAAGGATAATGACTAATAATACTAATAATAATATATATATAATAATGAATAAAAAACAATACAGACAAGAGTAAAAAGAACAACATATCAGATGTAATAATA
The DNA here is from genome assembly GCA_015478945.1 of Trachelipus rathkii. NCBI lineage: Eukaryota > Metazoa > Arthropoda > Malacostraca > Isopoda > Trachelipodidae > Trachelipus > Trachelipus rathkii. The sequence goes on along the minus strand of JABUQX010089242.1, from coordinate 17,328 downwards.
ATAATAAATTTAGTAGATGGAATTAGGGATATAATATAACATAGCATAATATAATATATAAATAAAATTATATATAATAATAATATACACTAATAATATATTAATTAAATTGTCTCTATTCTTATCTTCCCATTTCTCAAAAACAATTAGTGAGTGCATGCCGCCATCAAACGAACAAAAAGATTATATAGAAACAACATACATCATATGAAAAAGCACCCCCCCCTTCCCCACTCAAGGCCAAAAAATCCAGCACATAGCTGCACAACTGCTACAAACAGAACCCACCTTATCGATTCTGATCTAAGTTGTCTAACCATGGGCCAACCACAACATACACCCTCACAAAAACCGCCATTCTCTATATGCACCATCTTCTTTCTGAACCAATCACACTTCTTCCCTTGGGATTCTAGTGCTATCACCCTCTTCCCTTGAAGCTTTGTTATTATCACCTTCCTCACTTGGAGATATGCCGTTATCGCTTTTACTCTCCCCCAATGAAACGCTATCAGTCACTTTATATACAACGCTTATTATACTCACCTTACATCTCCTCTCCCCTTCTTCCATAACTACACACCTCCCAGATCCTCACTCTCATTATATAATTTTCTTCTCACAACACCTACAACCTTACTAAGAATCTATCCTCAATCTAAACAGACCCTGTATCCTCACCCTTACTCATCTCCTATCATATCAAGTCTTCACCATACCATGTTATATGAAAAAGATGTACCAGATCTCAGGTAAACAACATTCTATATCAAACCATAGCTCCTTTATACCAAGAATTTAATGCACCAGCAACTTCTATCACTCACATGTTCTACTTCCTACACAACTGCCATCATCCAGTTCCCCTTACATCCTAAGTTTATCCTACCCACACTCCTTAAACCATAGTAAAAACATTTCTCATATCTGCTACCTATAATATCAACATGACTCACGCAGCACCCCACCTCAAATCTACTTCACTCAGTACCAGCCAACAAAACGGTCAGACTCTATAACATTACAATCAAATCCATTTCTTATACCACTCTACCCCCTACCACAACTCTCAATTCAACAGACCACTCACACAACTCATATTATTATATTTAACAATATTAAAACCCAAAAAGTCCCATCCCATATAATCCCAAATATCCCATCACGTTATAAACCATTAAGTATATAAATTGTGAACCTCACTTACAATTAAAAAACCTCACAACACACCTCGACCACCATTAATATCAAACCATTCACTCCCACTCCATTTATTCTTGCACACACTCACTGCAACATACACACTTATGATCCATTTAAAGCCTACGACCAAACACTATATATTCACTTAGTAACCACCTTCCACACACGCATAATCCCATAATCCTTTCATACGCCGCTTCAACTCCAATTATAACCTGGAAACAGTTTAATCTTCTCTCTCCATTCTCTCATTCTGCAATCTAAATATTGCTCAACACATCACATTATCTATATCACATTCACAGATCACAATCGAGTAATTGATAATATAAAATAATAAAAAACAATATACAATAGCATAATAATAAAATAGTGAAATGACAAAATAATAAATTTACAAATTATTCAATTTTCAGAACATAAACTACTCATTATATTTTGAAGTATTCTAGCTTAATAGTTATATATTGAAATAATTTTAATAATATAAAAAAAATATTATCGCTCATTTCAGTTTCATAATACATTAATTTCTCATTCATATAAAATCTAAATATATAAATAACTGAAATAAATCGTTAATCTGTAACTACTGGAAAATTTCACCATCGAACATGTGTTCACAAGATATAGTTAATTTCGAATGCGATCTACGTGTACTGAGAGACACCTGATCTTAACTATGCCTGTCAGTGTTTAAATCAAAATTGATAATTGTAATCAGTGATTTGCAACAGGTAATTAATTATAATATACATTAAGTTTGCCAATTTTTAAAATTTCTAATTACAAAAAATTAAAATCTCGTGATTTAAATTAATAACATTATCAGTATATTATAGAATAAAACAAGGACTATCAAATTAATATCACCTATCACGTATAGTTTCACAAAAAATCTTTCATTTTGTAGTCAACAACATCTTCATAAAATTAAATATTTAATCACAAACAAATCTGGCATATATGAACTATCTTAAGATTATCCTTAATTAATCACAATTAATATCACTAGAACCTACTTTCCTCGATTCAGCAAAAAACTTCATATTCCCTGTTAATTCTACCTCATCTATACAAATAAATAATCTATAATCAATTTCATTATTTTACACAATAATGCCAATAACTCTCAAGTAATGATTTTAAAAGACTAATCAAAATATTTCTCGTCACAAAATCTACAGAGACACAAGAACATAACAATAATTAAAAATGTACCAGTATATCTTTCTAATATGGCCAGAAAATTCCTTAATATAACATAATCCTAAAGAGTAGAAGCAGATTAATTTTATCACTCAATAATCGCATTTTTCTCTATTATAAAATCAGCCTTGGGATACTCCCGACGAACTGTATCCGACCCTTATTACCAACGTCGACATCATTATTTTTCTTAAAGATAAATGATTTAACATATAATTACTATAAAACAACTTTATTATTTTTTTAGGAATAATTAGAAAATATAAATGAATATAAAATAATGAAATTTCTAAAATAGCCGGAAACATTCACCGTCTCTTTAAGCTAAATATAGTTTTCCCAATCTAAAATATTCAAATATATAATCTAAATAACTTATGCAATATATATATAATATATTATTAATTATAATATAATATATATAATTTATAATATATATATATATATTATATATATATATTATATAAACCTGTAATATAATAATTATATTATTTATATATTATATGTATATATAAATTATATATTATATATATAACTATATAATATCTCTACTAATATATATTATAATAATATATATATTATATATATATATATACTATATAATATTAATTAATATATTAAAATTTATTTATATTATGACAAGTAATATATTATCAATTAAATATATATATTATCATATATAAATTAAATATATAGTAATATTCAACGTAATGATGATGGTTAAAGAAAATGGGATAAAAGTACCTCTAATTTTTTAGTGCCTATAATACATACCTAATTACCATACTTTATATTATATTATTAATAATATAAATACATACTACATTAATAAATATGAACATCATGTGGTCATCGATACTACACTCATATATTGGGCTAATTCCCTATGTCAAACTACAATACTTAGTCATTATATTTCATATTTGGTACCCAAGGTATATTATTTTTAAATTTATAAATTAAAATAGTCTTAAAGGAACAAAATTAGCATAAAATTATATATATTAAATATTAAATTAACTTTTTTTTATGTTTGTTTATTTAAAAATATTCCATTTCCATTTTCACATAAGATTAAAGATTAGCTACTATCTTTTATTTTTTAACATGATTCTAATGAGCTAATAATATACTTATAACTACTATAATTATAAAGATAAATAAATAATTAATGAAATATAATATAGCTGTTATTATAAAAATAAGAAAAAAGATTATAAATTCAAAATGACACGCATAATCTTATCCGATAGACATCATTAAAAAACCATATTGCACCTTAAAAACTATAACATATCATCTAAAAACTGAAATTCAAAAAATTAAATTGTGTTGTCAAATAATGATTATCATATTTTATCCCAACAAGTATCTGAGAAAATGCTGTCCTACTTTATTGTCTTAGTTTTACATAAGCCTACTACTAAAATACGCTCATCTCTCAGATCGACTTAGTATTACTAATAATTACTCCAGTCAAAAAAACACTATCATAATATGAACAACATGCTCCCATTTCCACCCGCCGACAAGTATTTGAACTATAATCCAGTAACATCCCAGATTTTCAATAAGCTCCAATACACTCTCAGAGTTTGCATTATCTTGCTCTTTTGACATCATCTGCTCTCTCAAGCTTTCTACGATAAGTTCCCTCTTGATTCCTCAATTGAAAGAATTTCTCATATGCCAAACTCTGCTAAATTAATATTCAGAGACACTACCTTATTTCCAAAGCCCTCTCTATCCCTTCATATATTTTACATCTTCTCTGAACAAGCACCATCTCACACTAATCATGCTAAAGCTGTCGCCAGGGCGCAGATAAAACAAGCTTCACCGTCTCCTCCCTTACAAACCTTTCTACAAAATGAGGTTATACCTCTACACCTTATCAAATATAAAAATGACCACCTTTTCTGTCACGAGCAGGAGTAACTCTCGATTATCATTTTATTGACAAATTCACGAGTATCACCTCAGAACCATCCCTCATGATCTTCAGATTATACTATCTTATAGCACTATATTCCTTATATGTCACCATTTTCTTACATTACTTCTTTTCACAAGCAGAGTCATCGCCCGACTCTGCACACACTATTTACTCACTAAAGATTTATATGATTGTTAAAAAAGTGCATAAAGCCAAATAACTCCATTCTACCCAATAAAATACGCTATAATGGACACATACCAGTCCTTTAAAGCTGCGGAATTACAATTGCATTAGAAATCACAGAATACGATGAGGACATCTCAGAACTAGTCCGCGAAAAACATATTGCTCCCCTCGATCTAGGAAGTTTACTCACCAATCAACAATCAATAGTCCCACCACTCATAATCCCCACATGTATCTAGCCTGCCTCTTCTCAATCAGGTAAAATAGCGTTCAAACGCAGTGGATATTACCCCTGAGCACTTGCCTCTTCCCGAATCTAATTTAACTATAAACAATACAACATAAGTAAGCACCAATATAAATCTACCAACATATCCGCACGAGACACATAATATAAAAAATAAAGTCCAAATCTCATCAACTAGAAATCAGAACAGGTTATACTTCCTATTATGCTATAAAATCTTAATACAAACCATATCCTAATCAAAGACACGGGATATTAACCGCACCCCCCCCAACACTAAGCATAATACATCCACACCATAACTAACCACAACCGATCACACTATATAATAAGATAAGCAATAAAAAGATAAAAATTACGATACACAAATATTACATCTAAAAAAACTTCCAATATACTATTAGACTCCATCACCCTAGCTACCATTATTCAACTCTCATCAAACCAGCACTTACCCTTTTATATTATCAAGGCCAAAATAATTCAAATTATAATTAGTCAACAAAGAAAACGAATTACAACCGATCGACCACATATACTATAAATGTAAAAAAAGAAGTATGATTTATAAAGCTGGTTTTACAAATCCACAAATCAAAGAATTAACATTCTCACCAAACTGACATGACAACACTAAATCACCAATCCCTTAATATCTTACAGCTATCTTAAGAAATAGTGATCTAAAATCGCGAACACCATATACTACACAGAAAAGGAGTGAACGAAGACATTCCTAACGCATTACGACAAAAGTCAGCTATACTAAGGTATGAATGTATTAGTAAGTTAGACTTTGACTACATTGATATTGAATATCTTTACTGATAAGCCAAAAATAGATATATAAGCACAATAAAACAATAAGAACCCCTAGAACCACCTATCCATAAAAGAAATACGCACACTATGCCCATCTTATACTACACACACAACCACAACATAATCACATCGAAAGACACTAATCATAAGTAAGCAAATAAGAGATATATAGGTAAAACGCTCGAGAATAGTTGGACCAATAGAACCAAGACCACTCGTTTCCACACCTCTTTGTATTGGTAAATATACGAGGCACTCGCACACAGTCTTCCTACTTAACTTCAAATATCTGTTAAAAACCATAAATCTTTAAATACAAATCATAACCCACATCAATCCATCTGAGCAACCGTAAACAGCCCGTTACTGTCATCAAAAATAAAAAATATATCCAGAGATATTCTTAAGAACTGGAGTTCAATAAGATCGTATTTCTACAAGATCTTAGATAGTTACAAAAAACTAGATAATATCTGAAAAACTGTGGCATTAATTTCACTCTCTATAGTTGTGAGTAGTCATCTATCCTTCGACACCACGGCCTGACATCGTCCACACTCGCTCATATCTAAGACTAGCAGCTAAGAATTAATTGACATTAGAAATATATTCACCAGTGCTATCACACCAAGGCACACAACTACCCATCCTCATAATCCGGTAACGAAATGCAATCCCGCTCTCCTCCTCGAACATATATATATCTAGCTCCAAGACAATCCATAATAAATGACAGTACAAGGAACATACAACACCGCGATTAATCACAATGGAGGAAGTTGTAAATACCAGAATATCCCCAGGGTTAAAAATTATACACACATACATCCCTAAAAATTCACACATCTCCTCAGTTGAAGACTGAATCAACCAATTCTTCACGTACTAATAAAAGGAAGGATAATTTTTAACACAAAATTGTATCAGAACAATTCATTAGGCAACACTGATATTACACTACGCAGAAACGAATCTCATTCATCCTCACATCCGTAATTAATATAGAGAAATAACCCTTTCCTAAAGAGATCTCACAACATCCATCAGACAAATTTCCTAGCGGACAATAAAATTGACATGACGATAGGGAAATCACGAAATTCTCTCCGATACGAGAAATTGCTCTACCATAATGACCTCAAGCAACGACTCAACCAATATGATTCTTTGGAGTTATAAAAATTCATTTAGCGACATATAGGACTCGATAACCGACTCATCCTTATGACCTATACATCCCACTTTAGCGTCGATGATTTAATACGTGCGGAGACAATCAGCATAGTCACTTCTTAGATATATCTCTCATGCTAGAAGCAAACCGCTAACCTCACAATCTCGACCTCAAAGTCCATGAAAACATAGTCGGGATAGAGCCCATATGGATGTGACTTAAAAGCATTAAATATACGATCAAATTGTACCTTCAGATTAACCGATCTAACCACTTTGAGATTGCTTAATTGTCATAGCTACAGAAGGCTATGCGTAACAAAATAACGTCTAACAAATCAAGGACCAATCATAGGAAAAATAACATCATCGCCCTATGATCTTGTCCCATTATCTCTGGACCATATACCACGATACTGTAGATAATATCAGAAATCTCAACACTCCTTCCTAACCTCATACGACCAGCTAACCCAACAATTCATTTCTTCAATATTTACATTAAATCCACTCATAAATTATTACCTCAGAATTCCCTTGCGCGAGGATAAAAGAGATCAATTTAAATATCATTACATTTTTTAGCCATCTTTATAGCATAAATGACCTCCATTTTAAAAAAGCAGGAACTATTCTTTCCTTCGTCCCAGATAACTATATTTAAAGTTTTTAAACGATATTTAAACGAAACCCAAACCCAAAATAACATAAAAGCGTCACAATAACATTACTATTTCATTCGTAATATTTCGAGCAATAATCGAAATTCCGTGATAAACCATATAAAGACTATACTAGTTTAAGCACCCTACTCATCATGCCACCCATACCCAACCTCATCAACACGGAATTGTATTATATATCACCTAATAAGTTTAATAGACTTAAAGACACTTGAATGAATAGAATTTAGCCCTCGCTTGTGCTCTCTAACAGTATTAATATATAGGGTTTGAAATATCAGTAGATCACACACTTCCAACATCATTTTCAAACTATTCCATGGGAACATTTTATACAGAGAGACAACCCATCATTTCTGGTAAATCAAAATGGAAAGTCCACCGCTGAAAAGCTATTCATACACCACACGACACCAATAAAAAATAAAAAAAATAAAAAAAACCCAGGAAAAACAAATAGACAAACAACCAAAGAGAAAGCAGTGAATATAATTAGGTCGACCTAAAACCTAATGGGTATAAACAACGCATTATAAAACCCCTTTTCAAACAAATAAGAATTGCAAGAAATCATAATTGTTCGTAGTGTAAAGAACACTAACAGTTAGAACTTTTAAATACAGAAATTCTACAAAAAAAAAAAATTATTAAATAAATACAATTATCAATAAAAAAGTAGATAAACTTAATAATATGGCTTCAAATAGGGTAAATTTTACGCATAAAGTTCAACTATGAAAACCTAAAATCTAAGGTTAAAAAAAATCGAGAAAAAAAACAAAACTTACTAGCTATCTATATCGAACTAGATTTATTATAGAAATGTTTTCATAATTTCCCCAAAATATAGGGTGATTATCGAAATTTTTGATTACGAATACCACAACATGTCCGATCTACTATCATACTCGTACATCCTTAATATATATATATAATATATATATTTATTTAAATAAAAATATCCAAGTCTTAAATATATATATATATATAAATATGGTTGGAGACGGTAAGACAATCTAACATTTATGTTTTAAATACTATAATTATATTAATAATATTATATATATATATATAACTTATTAAGTAGATTAATATATATATATATATATTAATATTAATAGAAATATATTATTAGACTTATAATATATTATATAGATATATATATATTATATATATATATGATATATATAAATATATTGTAATTATATACTATATACATCTATATAGAGCTTTATCCTCCCGTACAATCCCACTAGAGTTTTAGTATAGGTATAGGGGCTGCTAACTAGTCACAATACCTATCTAATCCATATAATTAAGGAATAATTGATATAACAGGGTATATACTAGCAAGAACAAAAGACCCCCCGCTATCCTCCTAGCCATTGTGCGAACCCATCTCAGACAAAATCACCTAGCAACCTGATTCCAGAAACATCCACGTCTCATTCACCAAAATAAAGATGCACTACTTGAAGTCAGGTCAGAAGAGGAGGGTCATTATTCCTTAAGCATACCTCGCTCTACATACACACCACATCCCCCCCCCTCACCACAAAACCTCCCGATATTCACTACTAGTTACCAAAAGCTGCTATCCATACATATGAAATAGAAAAAAAGAAGATACAAACAAGGATTTATTTCATATAAACCTAGAGAAGCAAAAAAATATACTCATCTTCCTATCCTTTATATGTCTCCCAGACGGTTGTTGCAAAACACACTCACCTTTACAACATCTCTTAATCAATATGAGTCCGTCAAAGATCGCAAATACAGTGAAGATCACCCAACAATAATAGTCGAACTTCTAATCTATCATCTTTTCTCACAATACATCAAAAAATCAATTATATTAAAAAATTCGAAATAATAATACTATAAATTATATTAATTAATACAAGTAAAACAAATAATTAAATATATAGCATTAGATAGGAAAATTAAAGCAATATATAACATACTAACATTAAATATATATTAAATTAATAATAAAAAATTAATTAATTTAAATAATAATATTAAAAATAAATAATAATTCTAAAATACAATAAAAAAAATATAGATTAAAATTAAAAATTGTAATGCAGGCAATCAAAATGTTTTACCGTTAAACTGTTATGAAGATATACTATTTACATATTATAACAAATATAGCATAGGTACTTACTTTAATATAAGGGAATAAAGATGTTCTTATCATGTATACTTAATGAATTAAACTTGCAGAATTATAGGACCACTTTATAATCGTCAATAACAATCTACATCTATAATTATTAAAGATTATATGATTAGTATTTATGGTTAGATGTTAAACATAGTATATTTATTTATAGTAGAGGTACTATACTGAAAAGATGGAAAAGTATATCACTAAAATAGATGAATTACTATATGCAATACAATATAATCTCAAAAATGGAACAATCGGATACCTAATATAAGATAATATTATAATAATATAAAGTAAAACAAACATTTGTTAACGGTATATATCTCGTAGAAATGGGCTAAAGATAATAAAATACCTACAACATTCCAAATAGTTACTATGTTAGTTTAGTATCAAAAAATGCTAATCATATTATGGAGAATTGGTTTATAAACAAATGGTGCATAGAAGTAACTGGGGATATTAGATCAAATATTTACATTGAGCTATATTAATTATTATATATATAAAATGAAGAAAATAATTAAGTAAATTAATTTAGGTAATAAATTAAAAAGCTAATGAACTAAATTAATAATATAAAATTATTATCATACTCCTATCTTAATTTACCGTTCCCTATTATCTATATTGAATCAGAAGCACATAAGCCTACAAGCATTGCATACCTCTAAAATTACGTGATCTATCGGAATCGAAACCACTTTTCGTTAATAAAACCTCGTGGACTATACCGCAATCTACCGTTGAGGCAATAGCAATGTAGTAATTAGCAGTTCTACTTTATCATGACCCATTTCTAATAATTATGTAATAGATGGTTATGAGAAAGGAAATAATTAATATAGTTTACAGCTATCTGAATTATTGTAAGATACAAAAATAGTCAATAAATAAATATAAGGTGCCTCTTTATGTTACGTACTATTATTTTGTTTTGTGAGACATCTGAAAAATTATTAAAATAATGTATAAATTTATACATATGTTGTATAAAAATAAAGAAAAGAATATATAATAATGTATTAGTAGTGAGAATATGATCTGGAATAAGAGGACAACTATAGTAAATTCCTATTATAAAACTTTCATAACAATGTATTAAAATTACTCTAACAATAGATATAAATTAACCAAATACTTATCCAGGTAGGGCCTTCAAAACCTTATACCAAGATTCTGCGATCTATTATAAAATACGAAATTATACTAAGTTCCTGTTCCCATAGTAATTAACGTGAGGATCACCTTAACATATAGCACAATTAACTCATAACAATAAGCATTTAGTGATAGTGAAAAATCTTTCATATTATCTTATATTTCCTTCTCGAATTAAACAAGAACATCTCATTGAATAAAGGTGAACTATTTCAATCAGAGACCTGATCATGAACCACACACTTTCAGATATGTCACAGTTTGTTCAAAAAATAATGTTTACTTTTTTAAAATACTTTAAATCTGACTATAATATACAGTATTTCAATTTTATGACCGGATGAGTGATCAATGTGTCTGCTACTACCTATCTCTTTTCCTTCAACTGACTTTATCTTACCTATAAACGTGAGCTCCTTCCGTATGGTGACGGAAAGTCACTCTCATAGGTATGAAATTATCGCTTGACAATTACAAAAAAACAATGAATATAAAATGAAATCAGTTATTTCGCTATTTTACAACAAGAGACTTATCCACGTTTAATTGCTGATTTAACTACCACATATAAACACCGTAATATTACTTTAGATTATTAGTCAGTTTACCTATTAAGTTTATATATATATTAAAATTATACTATGTTTACGATATATTATATAATAGATATATATAGTATATTAAATATATAATTAAGATATATTATATATATATAATATAATCTATAATTAAGTATATAAATAATATATTATTATATAATTAATATATATTATATACTATATATAATATTAATTAATAAGATATATATAAGATAATATAGTAGATATATATATAATATATATCACGCTTTAGAAAACAATCATTTGTCTTGTAGATAAAATACACAAAATATATATATTATAGCATAATAAATTCAAAATAAGGTAAATACGCATAAATATTATCTACTAAATCTTTAATATTATAAGTATATAATAATGAAAGAAAAATAAACGATTATCCTTTGAAATGATATTAGTAACATTTGTTATTAAGATATATAATATATATATATTATATAAATTATATAATATATTATAATAAATATATAATATATAATATACTATATAATATTAATATAATATATATATATATTAATATATTAAATTAAATTATATATAGTTTAATTATATATAATATTTTATTATATATTATATTAATATATTTATATTATATATTAATATTATATATATTAATATTTAATATTAAATAATATATATATATATTATTAATTAGATATATAAATATATAATAATATATATATATATCTAGGTATATATATATATATTAAATTATATATATATTATATATATATAATATATATATATATATATAATATTATATATATATAAATAATATATTAATATATATATTATATAAATATATTATATATATATTATAATAATAGTAATTAAATATAATTTAAATATATATAATAATAATATATATATATAGATATATAAGAACCTATATATACTAATAATATTATTAATATATTTTAATTTCAAATAGATTTCTCAGTTTTAATAATATACCTCAATAAGCTATATTTTAACATATAACTTTTTAAAGTTATATATATTTCTTATCTTATAAATTATATATATATAATTAATATAAATATATAATCAATATATTAATATAATAAATATTAATAATAATATATATTACTATAATATAATATATATATATAATATAAAATCAATCATTATAATCTATTATATATATACAAGTAATCAAAAACCAATAACTATATATTTAAACATGACATACATTTTATGTTACGATATTATAATTCTCTTAATTTAAGAATAATATTTTTAATTAATGTAAAAATAATATTTAAACAAACTAATATATATAAATGTATTAAATAAATAGATTGATCACTCAGAATCAAAATAGTTAATATGATGTCATTTTATTTAGGAAGCGCTTTTATTAATAACTTCATAGCATAGTTTCGCAAGTCATATCCTATATAGCTATACAAAATAATATATCTATCTAACAGAGATGGAACGACAAATCAGTTAAAATAAAAAAGAAAAATGAAAAAAATAATAAATGTAAAAGAAAACAAACCTTACTAAAAAATAAATGGAAATACAATTGATAATAACATCTTGTACTTTGCTATTTTAATGTAAACCACATAACGAAATATATAAGCTCACAAATTTCCACTATCATCGAAAGTTTATAATACCTATTAAGTGTGTATTCACAAGCAAATGTCTTGCTATTTAAAAGTAACAATAAATAAATCAAACCAACACTATCAATATCTCAAAAATAATTTTTAGCAATAATATGCATATCATTAAAAAAAAAGAGTTGCATTCAAGATGACAAGATGCTACAAAGACGCATAATCGTAGATCCGTTTACCCGGAGCGCAAGCCACTCAGCTGCTCGAAATAATCCGCGTCGCCGTCACTTGCTGCAAACTCTCTCGCCGGAGATTCCTCTTTGTCTTGTCCTTGCCGGAGTCATACCACCCTAAATCAATTACGACAACTTTCGCACCACAATCGAACATAGACATAACTCTTCCAAGTCCTAAAATATTAAAAAATCAAACACTATATTTTCTGTAGTATAAAATCATTCATAGTAAAAAAAAGCTATGGCAAAAAATATTTATGTACTAAATCTTAATAGTTAAATTAATGATGTAACATTAATAAATTAAAATACTTCAATGTTACCGGAACAAGAAGTGAAAACATGGTTTTGGTAACGCTAGTTATTTCATAAAAAACTTTTGATTTTACTAGAAGTATAGTCCTTATTAAACATAAATTACTACTAATAATATATAGACACTGTTTCAAATTTTTATGACAAGCCTTAAACCCATTCCTTTAAGTAATTATGAAGCAGTAGAGACAAATTTCTAAAATAAAGTAATATAAAGGAATGGGTTGTATCACACCTTTATTACATTCACTGGAAATTGAAAAAGAGGAAAATACCTTATTAATATGATGTTTTAAAGTTCAATTAAAGATTTTGAATTAAATACAAATAGAACAACGGCAAGTGAAGAAATTAAAATTGCCGTTTTAGAACATTTAATAAATGTATTAGAAAATTAAGATGAAAACTTTGAAAATCAAAAAATATATCTTTTTCCCTTCTTTTTTTTATCCTTACTTCTCTTTTCACTAGATTTGGGGTGGGGGTGGAGGTGGGGGACGTGTACGGAAAATAGAATAGTCAAGTAGAAGAACATGATGTAAGTCGAAATAACCTCTCCCATCCCCTCCATACCTTTAAAGTGACAGCTCGTCGCAGTCAAGACTGCGATGGATCCTCACAATGTGGTATCCTATTCAATGTAAAGGGTTCATACTTCTGGGCCAGCAAACAATCACGTACCCCTTCACAAAACCCCGTAATTCACTCCCTATTTTATACACCTTTTTCGCCTCTGTACCAATAATAATCTAAATCAATTCCATTTTATCTGATCAATCATCACTTTTTCTCGTCTCCAGACCTAGGTATATAAGTTATACGACATTATTTTTATACATGGCACTATCTCAATACATCAACCGCTGAAAGAAACATTAACTCTCGTAAATGGGTTAGCATTTAAACAATTCAACTTCGTAAAACTTTCCATTGAGTGTTGAGTTTTAATGAGCCACAACCCATGCTGCAATATGTACATATCATTTATTCTCTCACCTATCCGACACAATACTATTACACAAACCTACGATATACTCAAATTAGGAAACCTAATGAATTCATTCCTCATAATAACTTCTAAATCTCTAATTTTAACTTAATATGTTATAATACTAGTCCCTGCACGAATCAGACAACACCAGATAAGTGCTCTGGACTTCATCTGTGCAGAATATGATCACCTTTATTTAATTCAAAATATCACCATTGATATGTAATACAATTAGCTAAATATATAAAGCACACAGGCAAGACAACTATATATCTCTCATGCAAAAAACCACAGCCACACTCAAACATTAACTCCTTATTGTAACCAACATAAGGACACTAATTGCACTGCACCTTCCTATTAATCAAACAACTTCTTATACTACACATGAGTGCACATCCTTTCCAAATTTTTATATAAACTATTATCGCAATAAAATAATTTATAAAGCCTTGAGCACCGTTCCAATATCATTCAACTCATGACTTTCACATCCTACTGACTCATCCTCAGTCCACTACCACACAATTCTTAACTCATTCTTACAATTTACTTTAAAACCTCTCCTTTATGCACACTCATCCAACATCCTATTGATTATATCAATTTCACTACCTCAAACTCTCTCAGTAGATTACAGACGTACACAAACCAAACATCCGCGTTACATCTGGAGCGGACACTCTCACTCTCTCCATCATTCTAACAACTGTGGAATAGAGATATAATCACAGTACTATTTTTTTTACAAATTAAATAGACAAAGAAAACTATTACACTATACCCTACCTTCGACCTATCACTAATTAATATAATAAACATTCTACTAATCCACCTCAATTATTCTTACACACGCTTCAATACTTAGATTATCCTACATTAATTTGATTCAATTCAGTAAAGACCTACACCAACCACACATTTATACATTAATATATAATTTAATATAATATCTTAACCTCGTCTAAAATCTAGCTAAATTATAACGTATAGAAAAATAATTTATATCCAAACATATAAAAATAACACAATTTTATTCTTTATCTCTACGCATTTTCTTTAGGAAGGCTTTTAGGAACATAGAAAAATCTTACAAAAATCCTCTAACCAACTTTATTAAGACTCTCATAACTATAACTTGTTCATTTGTAATACCTCAAAAATTTATCACTACTCAAGATCCTATCAAGATACTTAATTATCTTTATTCAACTCAATAAATGCCAGTGTTAATATTACCTTCCATTTTAACAACACTCATAAAAAACTATATCCTCCTATAGATCAACAGTTATCTACCCTATCCTTATAACATAGATATAACCCTTATCAAAGAGTACTTTACTGCTCTTCTCCAACCTTATTCAGAACGAATATACCCTCCAAATAAGCTTATACACAACTTACCATATCCAGTCGATTGCACAATCTCCTCACATCATTATTATCGAATATTCAGCCTGTAACTTTCATACTGGGCCTGACATAGATTGTATCGCATTCTTCAACTTTCCCACACTACTCATTATTCCTTATTTCTATTAATAAAACATCAATCCGTAAAAATAAGAAACCTTAATTCTTACTAATAGACAAATACAGACCAAAAGACAAACAATCACGAGCAGTGCTCATTGTTCAAACACTTCATTTAAGTAAATTACTATAATCATATATCGCAATTTCTTCGACTAAGATGCGCATCTTTCTCTCCACCATATACTTCTTCACACACATTTAATCAATTACAGAATAATAGGTTAAAATACAGACCATCCTTTTCTTTATTCTCTGAGATTTCCCTTAACGCTTCTTTCTACTGACTTACCATATACGTACTATTATCTCAAGAAATATAGCTATACTCTTATTCCTTCAACACTTATATCTAGTACTCCTTCACAAACTGAAATTTTTTTACCTTAATATATTCTTTATCTCTCTACTCACTACATAAACAAATTGACTATCTATATATTTAACATATAATATCCAGGCACTCTTTTATCTAGACATTTTTCTTCTATGTTGGAGCTAATTCTTTAGCACTACTCTCCAACACTAAATTTCACCCCTTTGCATACACTTCGTAACCTTATCGGCATACCTCTCTTTCCTCCGATTCCATTCGACTAGTAGAAAATTGTATAATTCATTACATATAATAACGATATGATAATAAGTATAGGCAGAATCACAAATGAGTGTATTATATAAAGCACTAGCTAATGCTATAATAAAAAAGAAAAACATAGGAAATAAACTTAGAAAAGAATTCCTTCTTTATTAAGCCCCAGATTGGTTTCAAGTAGTTTCACCTTACTCACATTCAACTTCTTTATTTTTAAATACTCTCACATACTTCCATTTACTTATTCACTTACTCACTCACTTATCCTCTACAACTCCTTACATATCTCTTTCCTCTCCGTTCATGCCCACACTTTCAAATTTACCATAAACGACAGCATGACGATCTGATATTCCCAACCCAACCCCCTCACTGATACGCCCATCACATATTTCAGCATCTCTTTCTTTACCAACACAAAATTCAACCTATCAACAAAGTTCAAATTATATTTATTATATATATATTTATGTTATAATATATATATATAATATATATATATTATATATATATATAATATATATATATATATATATTATTTGTTAAGATATTACACGACAAAATATATAACTATAATAAGTACCGTTTAAATAAAAAATATATAATATATTAATCTCTATACTATTATCATAAGAATATAGGAATATAAATTAATAAAATAT